>BLAZ01000499.1:62053-64553 GCA_014633955.1 Acropora tenuis | reverse complement strand
TTCAAGACTGACTACGGTTGCAGTTATCTAAAGGAAACGTTTCCTGTGTATTAGGCAGCAGGCATCAGCATTCAAGAATCTCACATGGACCTCTTGGTCATATTTTTATACACGAGACGTTTCACTGAAATGAGTTATAGAGTCTTAATTAATATTGTTAGAGCTTACCAGCAGGGCAGTGTTGGCAGCTCGGATCGGTGCGATAACTATCAACAAAGGTCCCTAAAGGACACGGGCCAAGCTTGTACTTTTCAATGATAACGGCAAATCCACTTCGAACAAACGCCTCACGTACAAGCCTTCCTTGAGACACATTTTGCAAATGGGAGACATCGATAAATTCGGATGATCGCCCGTGTACACCACTGAAATGCAAAAGTCACGGATGATGATGATGATAATAATAATAATAATATTAATAACGATAATAATAATAATAATAATAATAAGGATCGAGCTTTTACAGAAAGCAGCTCTCCTCGGCACAGCGCGCCTCCTCAGACGAGTACCAGAGGCCTGAGGTTATGAGACGTAACCTGCCCTCAGTGAAATGGAAAATTCCCAGCCATAAGCTGTGAAATCTATACAATAATAATAACAATAACAATAAATGGCGGTAAATAGGTCGAACACTATATTTTGGCTCCCGCCAGTTTTAGTGTTTGTAATTAAAGCAAGCCGAGCTTGAGCACTAAACACAGTTAAAAAATTAAGTAACATTAACCTGCATTTGTCGCTGCATCTAATAAGCAAGCTAGTGTCTCGAAGCATGCATTTCATCAAATTTGTGAATTACTCGATTGATTTTGGTTACATTAAGTTACTTGATTAAGCGATATCCTTAGGACGAGGAAAGATAGGATCAAATGGACAGAGGAAATGAATAATTTCCTTTTGAAGCGCAAAAAGAAGGCTTTAACTATCTCAAGATCAGACCAAGCACCGAGAAAGGAGATTCGAAAGAGAAAAGGTTACATGTGTGTCATGAAAGAACTGTGGGGCAACAAGAAATATGCTAATTTACAACTTACATCACAAAATCTATGAGATCAGGCATCAAGACTGCAAAAGACGCTGGGAAATGTAATTGAATTGAATGTTAATAACTTGGGATCTGGTAGCACCGAAGGACGGCAACAAGAACAGCGAATGGAATCGAAAACGTAGGATTTAATTAACGGCAGGCAATGAGTGCGAAAAGTTACCAACAACAATTGAAGATTAATTGCATATGCAGTGTAAACAGTCAAAGGCCTGGAATGAATGAGCGAACAGCATTGATGACTAGAGAAAGCGCATCAGCTACGAATAGGCCATTTGAGTTCTTATACACTGCTAGTTGTGTTCTGTACGCTGTAGTAATTGCATTTTTATTATCTAAATGCTGGTAAAAGCGTCCAAGTGAGACAGGAAACAGAAAGAACGTTGGTAAACCGGAACGAAATAAAACTGAGTATGAAAAGAAAGTCAAGGAAATAAGAAAGCAAATTTCAATCACAAAGGAAGAAGTTGAGCGCGTCAAAGCTAACCGGAACTCAACAAAGCGGGGAAGAAGAAATAGAGCACTCATAACATCTCTATGTAAAGACATGTCTGTGGCAGGACTAATACCTTTTATGGAGAAGAGTAAGTGTGCAATACGAAATTTGCAAAAAGTATATATGTAGTACATATAAGGAAAAAAAAGCAGGAACAATCAGGATCATTGAATAATCAGTTTAGGATTTATCCCTCTAGGATCTATTCCACGTTGAGTGAATTAGCAAGCATGATGAAAGCAACGAAAGGCCAGTTTAGGATAAAAAAAAAAAATTGCGCAACAGAAAAAAACTATCTTTTTGATGATGTTGACAAAGCCACGGATTTTTGGAAAGAATTACAGGGGCAAAAGGGCACAGGAAACCCATTCGACGAGATTGCTAACGGAGATAAAAAGTGCCATAGACAATCAACTGAGACAGAGTGGTTGTTAGACACATACGAAGCAACTAAAGTCATCTGAAGGAAAAAGAATTGGTCGTCCTCAGGCCCCGACCGGATAGTAAATTTTTGGTGAAAGAACACACATTCATTGCACAGAGACTTAGTGATATGTTTTCAATCCATTGGCAACACAAGAGAGAAATATCCTGAATCGTTTGCTGGTGGGCGAACAACTCTCATACCAAAACCTGGGCCCTTCAGTAGTGAAAATCAAAGGCCAGTCACACGTTTGAACACTGTGTACAAACTCTTCAGGTCGTGTATACTGATACCAGGAGCCTATGAGTAGGAGCATGCAACTCAACTATTCCTGTCACGGCGTTTTCATAGACCGATTTATTTTTTGATCGAATCTACTTTGAATGAGACTTCCGTGGGAGTGCCATAGCCAATCACAAGACACTTATTGACGTCACTGAGTCACTGGACTGGAACTGCCTTTCTTTCACGAAAGAAAAGGCGTACTAAAAATAGATCAGTTTGTAAAAATGCCGTGACACAAGTATGGGAGTTGCAG
>BLAZ01000499.1:0-2500 GCA_014633955.1 Acropora tenuis | reverse complement strand
CTGGGAGTTGAGTAATTGCATTGTTTTGGAGAAACCTAGGATTGAAGACAACGAGAAACCTATAAATCAATAAAACTAACTAATTTAAGCTCATGTTGCATTTTTGAACGCTTCTCGAAATGTTCTTAATTTCAATATGCATGAAAGTGATTATGATTTTATCTAAAAATCAACTCAAAGTGGATATGACCCTCTAAACCCGGAAAATTAATATGAAAAGGCCGAAATCACCGTAATACTTAAGTATTTTTTTTCTGATTTATTAATTAAGAATAACGAGTAAACGAACAGGAAACTTTAATGTCGCCAGGTGTTAGTTAGTTGCGTTGAATAAGATATTTTGTCTGAATTCATTTAATCTGCGCTCTGATCAGCACGGACAGAACAAAAAATAATGAAAGCCATACTCAGTAGGTAACTTGTACTATAGATTACTTTTATCGTTTTCTTGATATGGTGAAGATAATGGTGTATTTGTAATCGTAATATATAGGACTGACTGGACTCCAACTCGGTCTGTAATCATACCAGTGAATAAAAAATTTAAATGGGAGGATCGCGAAGCGGGAGTCCGATTTGTTGATCGAGAATATGATGATAGAAAGGATTGGGCGACACGAAGTCCTATTATCAGTTATTCATAAATATTGCATTTCCCGAGAGTCGTAGAGAGGACAAAAAGCTGGTGAATTCAGAAATTTATCCATTTTATGACTGTGGTAAAAATTTTGGCTATTGAGACTTAGTTGTCGTTGCTATTTTGATAATATTGAAACTTGTGGTTCATTTAACATGCAGATTTCATTGTGATTCGTTCACCCATAGTTAATAGAGGAGAATGGTTTTGAAACTCTTGAAACTTCAAAGGGCCGACAAGAGAGCAAAAATTGATATTGAGTAAGGCTCTTACCCTGCACAATCTTGCTTTATGCTCAGTCATTATGCTTGATAGACCAGACCCAAACGTTTTCATTGGCTCATTGTGTACTATATACGGGAATGATTTCGTTTTGTTCGGGTTCAGGATTAAAACAGGGAACAAAAAGATAGAATAATGGGTTTCATAACCGTTCCCTTTATTAACTATAGTTCCGCTAATTGCCCGATTATAATTACAGACTTTCCGATTATAAACTATCCGACTACAAATTGCCCGATTACACGATACGAAGCCAATTAGTAGAAACTATATGACCTTTTAAACTAATCACGTACGAGGAAAGAGTAACCGCACTAATTTACGATTAGATCAATAATTTCACCGCCTAATCCTCATCTACTTATTTGGATGTCAACATTTCCTTTTTACGTCATGTGATTTCATTAACTAAAAGACCACTCAATTGCATGCATCTGCAAACAATGCCTTGCTTTCAATGCGTTTGTAATGACGCATATCATAACAATAGCGAAACAAAACAGAAAACAGCAACAGGCATTAGCTAAGTGAAGTAGTATATACGTAATATATGCATAATATATATTAATTTTTAACAATTATTCTACGAAGGTGCGCTGCATATGAAATGATATATAACCAACGAGGCGAGAAGCGCCGAGTTGGTAATGATCATTCCATATCCAGCAAGCCCGAGTACAATAATTGTTTTATTAAAAACCCTACGACGCATGATTGAGGATCTGAAGAAAAAATTTAAAAGAATGAATGGAACGCAGCCTTAGAGAAAACCGAAAGAAGGGAATCATTTTTCGAGCAAATGACAATAAACAAAAAGGGTGCGAAAACCTTTCAATGTGTTGCAACGTTTCCGGTCAAAGCTGAATGATAATGATTTAACTAGCCGAGGCCAAGGAGAAGGGTAAGGCTTTGCTATTGAAAAAAGTGTTGAATTTATCGGCTCTTAACTGTTGTAAATGGTCAGTGGTCTCGTAAAAATAATTGCAATCATTGCTTAACCGGATGGAACAGCTGATCTTTGCCTTGTGTTGTGTTTTTAGTCGCCCTGAGGAAGGCCGATTTGTGCGGCCGAAATATAGGTGTAAACTGAAGTTGTCTCATTTCTTCATTAATGCATTATATTATATATATATATATATATATATATATATATATATATATATATATATATATATATATAAAAGGACAGTGGGCATATCGACTTCGCTCAGTGAGACCAGAAGGTCTTAATGAAAGTGATTTCTTTTTCAGCCAGAATCGGGGATAACGAGAACGTACACGTAATTAGCCTCTGGCTTAGTCTGTATGTTACTGTTTAATTTTTATGAGAAATCCTTACGCTACGCTTCCTTATTTTCGCACTACAATATATTTCTCTGTTATGCATACAGATATATCTCTGTGCGCGTGCTATCTTTTTGCGTGCGCGCGCGTTAGGTTTATATTTTAACTGTAGCAGTTATTTAGGCCGTTATACTCGTGGCGCACAATTTTTATTTCGATAGCGTAGTAAACTTGTGTGCAACGGTTTTTCTTCACTCACACTGAGGAAGACCGACAAGTTGGTCGAAATATAGGTGG
>BLAZ01000498.1:328500-331000 GCA_014633955.1 Acropora tenuis | reverse complement strand
TCCGTCATGTAATTGAACACTTCAAGTCAAGTGAGTCACACAACGACTTGTTGGGCTTAACCATTGATAGCTCCCAATACGAAAATTACATCTCTCTCCGATTATTGTACGCCTACCACCCTCTTCCCATTTGCCTTTCTAGACCCTTACTATCAAAATTTCCTATCATCCCAGTACCATTGATATTTCCAGACTGGCCCCACAAGACATTTCTTACCAAAGCATCCCCTTCTTTTCGCATTGTATTCAAACCCTTTGGTGAAACAATTGCACTTGTAAGATCCAAATGTGTTTTCACAATTCGCCACTTCACCACAAGTGTCTCCTTTTTTACATTCATTTACATCTGCAATTAACAAAAGTATAAATCATACTTCTGCTACGGTAAGACAAGAATGATGATGGTTTTTTCTTAAGATGGTTAAAGATCATTTCTGCTATGGCATCATGCCTGGATAACAAGACAATGAAATGGCCCACATAAATTAATCTGCAGGGGTGACGTTTAATAACAACAGGAGAGTAGCAAACGTCAGAGGCTGTACTTGTGGAACAGACGAACTCACTCGGAACACGTCGTCAGCATACAAGATCATAATTGGTCATTTATTTCAAAATTATGACAGTATACGGACGGGTTTTGCCCCGTATGTTAATAAATTTCCTATTTACTGATTTCTTTTTACGCGTGTTTATTGGGCGCGTGTATGCAGGGGCCGTAGTTGAAAAAATAATTGAAAAATAAATGGAAGTATGACCATAAAAATGAATCTTCAGGGTTAACGTTGCTGTTGTTTTTTTTAGCACAGATTGTTGAATTTAGCGAAACAGAGGATGAAATATGTTGATATAGGGAGGGTAAAGACAAAAAAAAAAAAGGAAAAATTATACGCTTCAGGTCATGATTGATCACTCGCGTCTCTCAGACAGGATGTTGCAGCGTCTCTGCTTGCTAAAGTTAAAAGTGGTTAAGATTCATCAAAAAGCAATCGTATTAAAAGGGTACAAATACAATTTTTCTGAGGGGGCTGTTATGGTTACGTATGTCCCTACACCTCGAAGTGTTTAGTAGCTCCCTTTCGGCGCTCGATTTCCCAAAAACGTCAAGCTACGCACCTGCTATGTGATCCTAAGCGTGTTCGGTAAATGTATGTTTGCATTTATGGAACATATGGCGTGAAAATTTTCATTTACGTGGGATTAAAAACCCATACAACAGGGAAAATTACAGCCATGCATGGGCAAAAGCGGCACGTATACTGTGTCGTAATTTGCAAACGAATGGCCAACCATGAGATCACTAAATATTTAATTCAAAACCCCTTACCGGTACAATCCGTCCCTTTATCCTTTGTACTTTGGAATCCTCGCTTGCACCGACAGATATAAGATTCTTCGAATTTGACGCAAGTAGATTTGCTATCACAAGTTATCCCCCTAAGTTCACACTCCGTCTTCACTGCAAAACAAGTCTGAAATGTTTCATCGCGGAATTTTTACTGCACATTTTACCCTCACTGGTTTCACTGGTTGTTTCAAATAGGATGACATTGATCAAACCGAAAAAAACAGTTTCCCACAAAGTATATTGGTGTACCTCGTTGCAAAATCTATGCAATCAAAAGATAACATTGTCATGACTTCCAGAAACATGAAAACGGTTTCGCTTTTATAGAGAGAGGGAAAGAAAGAAGTGACGACCTTACAACGTTTATTTGCACTTTGTGTGCATATTTCACATTTCCTTCTCACTTCTCTCTCAAGCAATTTAAATTGGCTCATTTCAAATATGAGATCAGCTTGTGTGAAGGATTAGGTAAATATTGACTGTTTTTTTTTTCAGGCGTTTGCAGCCACTCCATAAAGGTTTAGGCCGTCTAAATTTGTCACTCCACCGTGGTGCTTTGTGACGTCCTAGGCAACTCCGTGTACTTGTCTTCAATATTGCTTATAGATGTTTTTACAGTTATCAGCGGTTAACACATAAACAAGGCTAATGGGTCACTTTGCATGGTATTGATTCATTAGCCTCATTATTCTTAATCAAATTTGATTGCATAATAAAGGTGAACCCGTTACAAATATATAAGGAATTTTTCTGACAAAATCCGGTCCTCAGGTCTTTTACGGCGTTAGCCTCGCGACGATTGAGAGCTTATTAAACAATAATAACAGTGTGGGAATAAAACGACCTTGGCAAGTGTCAGCTTTGACATGCTGATGAGGCCTGACATTGCCCTAGTAATAGGTATGGCTGTGCGATTTGTACGGTGATGGCCACACCACCGGGTTGGTTTAAGCGTGTGTCAAGTTTCTTTTGTATGGACTTGTAACCCGTTACTTGTCAAGCATGTTACCCGTCGTTCTTAGCAGACCGACTTGTAACCATTATTTCGCTCGGTATTAAAACCTACATATGCATGGTTTTCCTGTCTCCTCTTGTGGCATATTACAAACTGCCTTTTGCGAAAATGATTACTTGGAAACTATCCGGCATATC
>BLAZ01000498.1:313500-316000 GCA_014633955.1 Acropora tenuis | reverse complement strand
ACCACAGCCTCGTTCGCAGGGTCCAATTTCTCGACTCTGACAGAAAGGTGTAAGCTATTCGCAGTAAAGTTGATTTTTGCTGACCACTAAAAGTCATCGCCTACCGCATAAGTACGTTACGAATCCCCCGCAATGAAGAACCACTACTTAAGACTTAGTGCTGCTGTTTCTCCTCTGTTTCTTTCATCGCTAAATTAGACAGCTGGATCATACAACCCTCGTTCTTTACCACATAAGCCAAGGTGTCGGAGCGATATGTACACGGCCCACATTGTAGCAGTCACAATCAGGATGCAACACCGCATCCACTCCACCGATTTTCTCGATCAAGGTTCCAGTGTAGACGTCTTCAAGAGGCATAGGGTTTTTGGCGTTAAATAGATTGACCAACCTTGGAACAAGGTCACGTGACCACATAAGCTGGTCCTTCACAAAACGGCTCGTATCTAGTTTTGTTGTATTCTTCCCAGGACACCGCGTACTTCCCTCCCTCGCGATGAGGAGGTCCCCTTAGAGGGCAACGCCCAGTGTTAAGAGTCGTTTAAGTTATTTATCCGTGTGTGGATCAACAAAAACGTCGTCATCAGCTTTGACCAAGAACTGGAAGTTGCAATATTTTGATGCCCATTCCAGACCCATTTGTGTCTTGAGTGTTAAATTGCGATAGTGTTGCTTTTGCGCGCCTCTTGCTAAATCTCAGTGCATTTCTTCCTCGGCTGCTAGTCGCTGATTCTGTGCTGTGTCATCACCTTCACCTTGAGTGACAAGAAGCACGGTTTTTCGTTCCTCTGATTGGTAACAGGCCCAGGTGTTTCGAATGGTGGATCTTCTTTTAAAGTTATTGATATTACCATGATTAAAAGAAAACATTCATGAGGACATCGTGATAGCGATATCAAATAAGTTCTATGCAGAACTAAGCCTCCTCCTTCCGGCGTTGGCGACGAATTCGAAGTCAACTTTTATGTAAGAGGTGTTTATTTTTCCCAAGCAACTAATCTGCACATTCCTCACGTAGAACTTCATGGCAGTATTATAATAAATCTTTCTATACAGGTACTCGTTAATGCAAGCAAGCATTAAAGTAAAAAACAATGCAATCATGAGAATAGAAAGAATTGACGTTTTTCGTGTAAAGAGCACGATTGATACGGCATTGTATCACTCTGTAAGAAGGATCCGTGGAAGTCTGGGCTTGAAGGAGAACTGAAAGAAAAACGACATTTAAATAGAAATGACGCGCGAGTATTGAATTGATTTTCGATTAATAATTTCTTAGAATACGATGTACAGAACAGTGATGGCATTATTGGTTCCTGGAATAAACGGACAGAACTTGAACTCTCAATGAACAAAACGGCAACTGAGTTGCCACAATTCCAATTGCCCAATTCAGATCTAGAACTCGTTCTTCTTCTTGTCCAAGACTAATCTAAAGTTCACTACTGTCGTGACTGCGCAAATGTGAATTTTTAGATGAGGTTTCCCTGGAGTTGCCGTAATCATTGCTAAAGTTCCCCTGGAAAGACGAAACCTTAATTTTCTTAAAGGCAGCCCCTGTAATCACAGTGATTTTCCCTTCTATCTTATATACAAAGTGTGCTCATTCAACAATTCAAAACAATTTCTTGAAGAAACCGACGATTCTTAAAGATTTCTACTTGTTACACACCATTTGCAATTTCTCCCTCTTGAAGAGTACTTTCTTAAAAACGACTGCTTTTGCGATAGCTAAATACTTGACAGCATATTTATTTTTACGTTCGTAGACTTTATGGACTCGCCCGGACAGAAAATCTTTTTGTCCGTTCACGAGATTAGGATCTATGACACAAGTGTCTACAGACAGCTCCTCCGGCCACGGAAGTCGACTGGGCAAATGGAAAATGCATTAGTCAAATCCCTGGAAACCTCAAGATACAAGACAGTCCAGAAGTGTGTCCGCCTTGGGGAAAGTCATATCCTTAGGAAGGGTTTATCCATCATATGAACCATCACCCTTACGGTAGCCCTAAGTTCAAGGGGTGGATTTGTTAGTAAAAAGAGAAGGATGTGAAAGAAGGGAATAAACAATTATAATAGCAAATTTTCAAACCTTGTGAAACCGATAAAATGGGGACCAGCAGTGGAAAGAAGTGGTACTGTATCTTACCATGAAGGAAATCAAAGGGCTCTATAAGCCACTAAATCTTGAATGCAGTATTAATTAGCTTTCACATAGAACGCATATGATTAAAAGTGCTCAGGTTACTGAGGTAGTTAACACACTGCTACACTCTCCAAAAGATAGAAATAAAACGCATGCTCGCATTCACGACTTAAGAAGGAGCCTTTAAGTCGCCTTCAACTTCGGCTCTGCTTTTGCTTTGAGCAGCTGCAAGACATCAATAACCAACAGACAAAACAAATAGCTAAAATTTAACACTTTTGTTTGATTTCTATAAATCTATAAACTCTGTCCATCTTGAGCAGATCTAGAATGTCAACGCGATGCTAAATA
>BLAZ01000498.1:299044-301544 GCA_014633955.1 Acropora tenuis | reverse complement strand
TGTCCTTCTACCTTCATCTGACTTAAGAGTTTAATTAAGATAACTGTGATTTTTCTGGGAATTCTCTATCATCCCAACATCGTTAATATTTACAGACTGGACTCACAAGGCATTTTTTAATTATGAAAATAGAAATTTTTCTGTTCTTGTGGAACGGACGAACTCACTCGGAACAGGTCGTCAGCATACAAGATGATCGACATCCAGTTTCTCTGATTCTTGTACGCCTACCACCCTCTTTCCAGACCCTACTATCCAGGCCTATGGTTTCCATCAGCTGACTTTATTTAATTTAATTATGATAACAGTGATTTTTCTGGGAATTTCCTATCATCCCAATATCATTTATATTTACAGACTCACAAGCCCCACAAGACATTTCTTACCAAAACATCTCCTCCTTTTCGCATTGTATGCAAACCCTTTGGAGAAACAATTGCACTTGTAAGATCCAAATGTGTTTTCACAATTCGCCTCTCCACCACACGTGTCTCCTTTTTCGCATTCATTTACATCTGCAAGTAAAAAAAGCAGAAACCATACTTTTGCCACTTAAAAATATTCACTTTTCATCCGAGTTTGCCGGTAAGACAAGATTGATGATGGTTTCTCTTAAGATGGCTAAAGATCATTCATGGTATGGCATCATGCCTGGATAACAAGACAATGAAATGGCCCACATAAATTAATCTGCAGAGGTGATGTTTAATAACAACATTCGAATAGCAAACATCAGAGGCTGTACTTGTGGAACAGACGAACTCACTCGGAACGGGTCGTCAGCATGCAAGATCATGGTTGGTCATTTCCGTTTCAAAATTATGATAGTATACGGATGAGTTTTGCCCAAGTTTGTTAGTAAATTTCCTCTTTACTGATTTCTGTGTACGCGTGTTTATTTGGCGCGTGTATGCAGGGGCCGTAGCTTTTATATACGCACACTTGAAATCCTGAAAAAATAATTGAAAAATAAATATAAGTTTAACTATAAAAATGAATCTTCAGTGTTAATATTGTTTTTTTTTTCAGCACAGATTGTTGAATTTAGCGAAACAGAGGATGAAATATCTTGATGTATGGAGGATAAAGAGGAAACAAAAAAAATGGAAAAATTATACGCTACAAGTCATGGTTGATCACTTGCGTCTCTCAGACAGGATGTCGCAGCGTCTCTGCTTCCTAAAGTTAAAGGTGGTTAGGATTCATTAAAAAGCAATCGTGTTCTAAGGGTGCAAATAGCATTTTTCTGAGGGAGATGTTATTGTTATGCATGTCCCCATACCTCGAAATGTTTAGTAGCTTACTTTCTGCGCTCGATTTCCCAAAAACGTCAAGCTACGCACCTGCTATGTGATCCTAAGCGTGTTCGGTAAATGTATGTTTGCATTTATCGAACATATGACGTGAAATTTTTTAATTACTTGGGGTTAAAAACCCATACAACAGGAAAAATTACAGTCATACATGGGCAAAAGCGGCACGTATACCGTGTTATAATTTGCAAACGAATGGCCAACCATGAGATCACTAAATATTCACTGCAAAACCCTGATCCAGCACAATCCGTCCCAGTATCCTTTGCACTATGGAAATCTTGCTTGCGCCCGCAATTTTGACGCAAATAGAACTGCTATCACAAGTAGACACTCCGTCTTCACTACAAAACAAGTTTGAAATGTTTCATCACGAGAATTTTCCAACATAGTTCACCCTCAATGCTTGCTTCAAATAGAATGACGTTGACCAAACTGCAAACTGAAATAGTTTCCCACAAAGTATATTGGTGTACCTCATTGCAAAATATATGCAGTCAAAAGTAACATTGTCATGACTTCCAAAAGCATGAAAACGGTTTCTCGTTTTACCCCGCAGGGTTGTGACCCAGAGGGCAAAACCCGAGGAGGGATAATAGTCTCCTCCACGTATACGTATAAGGAATGTGGAATATTGGTGTGGTATGCAAATCAATTCCGATTTGAAGACACTAGGCGCGCACGGTGGTCCCAGTTAATTTTCAGTGAGCTCGCAATGCAATGATGCATAGGCAATTCTTGCGGCCACAAATTTGCAGCGAATAACAATAAAAGCGGGAGCAGATTTAGTGAGAACTATTACTAGTATAAAGAGAGGGATAGGAGGAAGTGACGACCTTAAAACGTTTTATTTGCGCCTTGTGTGCATATCGCACAATTCTCTCTCACTTCTCTCTCAAGCAATTTAAATTGGCTCATTTCAAATGCGAGATCTGTTCGTGCGAAGGGCTAATTAAATATTGGCTGTTTTTTTCTCAGGCTCTTGCAGCCACTCCACAAAGGTTTATGGCCGTCTAAATTAAATCACTCCACCGTGGTGCTTTGTTACGTCCTGAGAAACTCCGTATACTTGTTGTCAAAAGTGCGGTCTCTATGTTGCTAATAGCTGTTATTACAGTTATTAGCGGTTTTCCTATATAGGCAAGGCTAATGGGTCATTTTGCAAGGTATTGATTCATCAGCGTTAT
>BLAZ01000498.1:281544-284044 GCA_014633955.1 Acropora tenuis | reverse complement strand
TTTGAACTTTGAAGTCAATTTGTTTAAAGATGTAGTCTCCGTTGCAGCCTTCCTTTGGGCTCGTAGCGCAACAAGGAGCGAGGGTTGCGTCAAGAACCTAAACAAGGGCTACCACGGACACTGAGCAAGATGCCTTCTGGGAAATATATTCCTTGCGTCAATGAGACAACATACTCAATCTGAACACCTTAGCTACCAAGACCACTTTCCTGCCAAGTACAGTAAATTTGAGCAAAGAAAGAACCATAATGAAAATCTTTGCTCACCTTTACAAACTTTCTTCTTGCTCATTTTAAATCCTTCTTTACACGTGCATCCATAAGAGCCAATAGTATTTGAACAATACGAGTTGGGGTCACATTTATGGGTTTGTGTCATACATTCATCAATATCTAAAAAAAAATAAGAGGTAGCTAGTTCACTTGTTCACTTAGACAGCAAATTGTCCATCCTCCACCTCTTCTTCATTCGATATTAAAAAGAAAAAACTGGACTGAAGCAACCAACATTTTGAAACAAAATCTTACAGGGACACTGTTCCCAAGGGAAATGGTGATAACGATAAATTCGATGGTCCCAAGGAAAAAGCAAGCAAAAAGGAGTAGGTTGATCGTAACAGGAGATAAAATGAAACAGGCTGCTAGAACCATGCGTTACCCAGTGTGTCCTTAAAAGGAACTGCGCTAGCAACTTTTACAGTATGATCTCAAAGTGTTACCCCAAATTTAAGCCTTTAACATCGCTGAAAACTCAAAGAGAAGATATGAGATTAAACTATAACTTGTTTCTAATAAAATGAGGGCAATTTTTTGGCTCTCACTTTTTCATATTTGAACAAATATTTAACACGATTAACCCCTTCGTACCTGTGCAGTTGAGTTTATTCTTGTCCTTAGATTCATACCCTTTAGCGCAGGAACACACATATGAACCAAGCGTGTTTGTACACTTTTCGCGTGCACCACAGATATTGGGTGTCCTGCATTCGTCGATATCTACAACCATGAACAGAAGGTAAATATAAGAGATCCAGTTGCGGAGATGCCCAGGATTGCACTCAATTAGATAATTAAATAACCGTCATATAGTGTCTACTCTCACTTTTCGTTACTTCGGCTGAGAAATACAGAGTTTAAAGGTCATTAAGTGTCCTGCTAACTCCAATCACGAAGGGGAAATAAACAGTAACAAAATCCTAACCGAAACAGTAACCGGGGATAAACGCTAAGTTACAAAAACGTGGTTTACACTTAGACTTAACGGGCGCTTGTTGACGTTATCAAAACTGAGCGTACATCAAAAGACGTGCATTTCAGGGAATAACTGTTTAAGTAATAAGGAATCATTGTGCTGAAAATATCAACCTCTATGCCAGGATCCCTCCCTTCGGTTTTAGGTTGGGGCTCCAAGGGGTAGATCCTGGCAACGGGGTTGTAAGAATACAGTAGGTGCGAAAATTAATAGAGGGAGAATTTAACACAAATCCCACTCGTTAATTTTCAGGCCCTCACTATCCAGGCCTAGCATTTCCATCTACCTTTATCTGACTTAAGAATTTAATTATGATAACAAGGCTTTTCCTCTACTTGTGGAACGGACCAACTCACTCGGAATAGGTCGTCAGCATTTAAGATCGTGGACAAACATGTTAAAAGAAACTATGTAAACCCTCAACGCAAAATCACTGACCACAAACACTCACTTTTTGTCAACATTTTTTTTCTTTTTTTTTTTCCTTTTCAGTAGTCGCATTAACTTCATTTGAACTTTGAAGTCAATTTGTTTAAAGATGTAGTCTCCGTTGCAGCCTTCCTTTGGGCTCGTAGCGCAACAAGGAGCGAGGGTTGCGTCAAGAGCCTAAACAAGGGCTACCACGGACACTGAGCAAGATGCCTTCTGGGAAATATATTCCTTGCGTCAATGAGACAACATACTCAATCTGAACACCTTAGCTACCAAGACCACTTTCCTGCCAAGTACAGTAAATTTGAGCAAAGAAAGAACCATAATGAAAATCTTTGCTCACCTTTACAAACTTTCTTCTTGCTCATTTTAAATCCTTCTTTACACGTGCATCCATAAGAGCCAATAGTATTTGAACAATACGAGTTGGGGTCACATTTATGGGTTTGTGTCATACATTCATCAATATCTAAAAAAAAATAAGAGGTAGCTAGTTCACTTGTTCACTTAGACAGCAAATTGTCCATCCTCCACCTCTTCTTCATTCGATATTAAAAAGAAAAAACTGGACTGAAGCAACCAACATTTTGAAACAAAATCTTACAGGGACACTGTTCCCAAGGGAAATGGTGATAACGATAAATTCGATGGTCCCAAGGAAAAAGCAAGCAAAAAGGAGTAGGTTGATCGTAACAGGAGATAAAATGAAACAGGCTGCTAGAACCATGCGTTACCCAGTGTGTCCTTAAAAGGAACTGCGCTAGCAACTTTTACAGTATGATCTCAAAGTGTTACCCCAAATTTAAGCCTTTAACAT
>BLAZ01000498.1:247371-249871 GCA_014633955.1 Acropora tenuis | reverse complement strand
TATTTCTCTCGGTATTAAAACCTACATATGTTATCATCTGCATGGTTTGCTTGATTACTTGGAAACTATTTGGCATATCGACCATACCTCGTGGCATAAATTTGCAGCACTTGAATCGCTCCAAGCAGGACAAATTCTTGCAGTGTCCTCGGTAGAAACCAGCCAAGTAATAATCGGCATCGCACATACTCCACCCTTGGTCATTAAATGACACATTTTTCACGCGACAATCCTCGTAAGGTGTGACACTCCTGGGATAGCAACAAATTAGTTCTTCAATGTTTGTAAGCCATGAGAAATAAGTACCTTTCGATCGTTCTATGCCATGTATAAACATCCCAGCAGGACAGTCCGCCCACATGTTGCCTCTGCAAAATGGAGGAAGCCATTAACCATTAGCTATTAACCATTCAATGACGACCAACATAAAACCGGTTAACAATAATAATAATAATAATAATAATAACATTAAGGACTAAAGCTGTTGGGGCATAACGAATGGTACCATTAAGAAGGCGGAAATTCAATTTCAAACAAATGAGAGAAGATAAATGATTCCTCTACTAGATCCAATGCAGAAATCGGTACTGTTTTGCGCGGTGTGATATTCACAATAATAATAATATTAATCATTATTATTATCATCACTTTCACTAAATTCTTAAGCTTTTTTAAAATCTATTGTTAATTTATATTCAATTTTCGTTCCCTGTAAAGAATCCATGCGTGCGATTGGTTGAAATCGGTCAAATGACTACTCTTTGTGTGTCGGTATCGCAGAGTTTGAGTGCGGTTCTCAAAAGCTATAACGCACTCCAGATGCTTCAAGGTCCATGGCAGAGAGATTTGACAGCCTGACCGATAAAGAAAGTAATAAAGCAATCGATGAAGCAACTCCGGCTTCAACGAAGAAGCAAACACGCTGGGAAGTCGGAATTTTCAATGGTAAGTTTTGATTTGAGTTGTATAGTGAACTCAGATTGAATATCAAATGAGTTTGAGACTTTTCGTTCGAGCTTTACTGAGAAATAAACTGCACTTGTGTCGATATATAATTAACGAGATATAATTCATACCTAAACTCGGCCTACAGCCTCGTTCAGTATTCAAAATATCTCGTTAATTATATGTCGCCACGCGTGCAGTTTATTTCTCAGTAAAGCACTCGCTTAACTATTAATTAATTTACATACATATTTAGTGCATCCCAGAAATTCAAATAAGTACAAATCTGCGGGCTGTATTCGTTTGGAGGAGGAGCAGTACAGCAAGACGCTTTCCTCAGAAGATCAATCTCATCTTCTTTCCCCTGGTTGGCATCTCTGTAAAAGCCTTTCAAGTACTCATGCCCGCCACAGGTTGAAAATCCGTTAACACGTTGCCAAAATGGCAACGATCTGCACACCTGGTTTGAAGAAAAATCCACCAACTCCAGGATTATTAGCAAGGAAAGAAGCGCAAAAGATTTCATAGTTCATCCGCTACAACTATTGTCTCGTCTTATCTGCGTGGAACAAACGAGATCAAAGCACAAATTATCGAGGATATATTGTGTCTGATTACCGAGAAGAAACTTGAATAAGAGATGTCATCCAACCAACATCACGAAGAAATCTCTAGAGACAATTTTCAATAACTCATAGCATGTCTTAGTGTGGTTGACTAAATATTTTTCAAGAGTTATTTTAGATTTAGGATGCATGGCTGTTGTCTATTTGCAAATTTCAATGTTTCTTTTCATGACCTTACCATACATAAAAGGAAAAAGCTCCTGTGTGGTGAATCATCGATTTGTTGGTGGGAATGTATTTTTCCCGTTCCATAACCACATCGTTTCTATGTACAATAACCCAGGCCCTGTGTATAGCACGGTCAAGGGAATACGTGATTGACTAAATCGCTTTCGGCTTTTAGTCGCGTCTTTCACTTCACATGAGCGTGCATTCTCTGTAGTTTTTGAGAAATTAGGACTTACATGCAGAGAAAGTTCTTCTAGACGGCTACAGTGATCTCGGGGGTCACTTTAGTAGACATCTTGTTTGATCTTTTGTTTTCTCATGACTCATTCTACAAAGACAATTATTTACTGAGTGGCAAGTCTCTGTTGCGTCATAGAAAGTGTTCGGTATGCGCGCGCAGGGAGTACAAAATTACTCAATTAGAACTGATTACTATAACTGTAACTTGCTCAAGCTGCGATTGGTTTTGGTTTTGCATCTCATTGGTTGAAAAACTGGGGCCGGATTTTCGAGGCATCACTAACCGCAATCGTGAAAGTCATTTGAAAACTCAAACTGCAAATTATGCACGATGGCTTTTAAACGTCGCCTACTTCCTCCAACACTCGTTATTAAATGTTTTACAAAATATCTTGGAATCTCATGTATCGGACAACAACAGAAAAAGCTAAACGTTATAAAATTTGCTTCGATTTTTTTCTACGTTTAGTTGTCTCCATAAAAAGTGAGAATGACAAAAGCTTACCTTTGCAACATTATCT
>BLAZ01000498.1:163410-165910 GCA_014633955.1 Acropora tenuis | reverse complement strand
CTCCTTAATATCTAACAGGTATCATAAATAAAAAGAAATTTACAAAGCACAAATATAGGAAGTATATAATTTCCATGCCAAAATGCTGTTGGTGCCAACCAAGCCGCACACTCACTGCAATATAACGATTCTACACAATAATGTGATTTGTTATTGTCAAGTCCTACCACTCAGTAATTTTAGCAGAACTACAACCAGTCTTCTGTCACTAAACTTTGACCTACTTCAAAGCAAATTTTTTTCCTCATTGAATCAACTACCAGACTAATATTTGATACCATCCATACAAAATATACAAACAAGTAAATGATAAAAAATTTACTTTATCAGAACAAATTATCCCATTTTTAACTGGATCAGTAGCTAATTGCAGCTAGATGCCACTGAGTCACAATTTTATAGTACGGAATGGATTACCACAAATACTAATATTTCTGGCTCCAAAAAATACATCAACATATCAATTATTTGTACTGAAAATATTATATTCTAAATTCCAATTAATTTGTCCAATTTTCATTATTAATCTAGCATTGAATTTTGAAACATGAAAGTCACAAAGTATTATTATTACACTGTCTTGACCTACAGTATATTACTGTAAACCTCCAATTCATCATCTACCAATCTGTATTATTTTTCCATGAATTAATAAGAGACCAAAGAACTATATAATTAACTGTGCAGATCTTTTATACAAGGCAACAATTATTATTTCCCTATAACTGTGATTGACAGCTATTTTTTTTAAGGCAGGATATCTTGCCATTCCAGTGGAAGAATTTGGTTGACAAGGTGCAAGTCTGTCAAACAGGAAGAGTTTCTGCCAAGTTTTCTTCCATGAACTTTCTAAAGTTTTCATTTTCCAGTTCTGTCATCACTTTGTTTAATGCATAAATCTAAAGAAAGATAATATTAAACTAGCTTAAGCACTGGTTAATACAGGCAATATTCAAACAATAATAATATTAATTTTGTCTCAACTATATTTTCTATGAAAATGTTAAAATAATTTTTATGCGACAAGACATTGCAGGTGACATTTAACAGTAGTAAAGATGAAACTGTGAAATTGTCACATTTGGGGAAAAAAACAGCATTCCAAGATTGGCAGAATTAGGCGTTCCAAGGTAGTTATAAGAGGGAAATTTGGATTGAAGTTTCAAGTAACCTGCAGAATTTGGAACAAGAGTTTGCAAACATCACCATTGCCACACAACATAAGTTTATGCGCAAACAAGTTAGTTTCATTCCTCCCAGATGAATTTCATATTTTAAAGACAACAATATTGACGTTTTGAACCATCTAAGAAAAATGCATAAGTATGAAATTGCCTGCACCTGAATCCCTTCAGATATGTCTTTATAGAATTGTTATTATTGTGCTTCAAAGGAAGAGCTAAATTATGTTACAACTACAATAATAGTCCTAGTGCTCTAGTAATTATTATTGTCCTCTAGTGGTCTGCAACTTTTGGCCATCAAAGTCTAGCACCAGGTGCTTCAGCAACTTCTTTCATCACACCACGTACCCTACCGGTACAATAATTATTATTAGTATTAAAAATTAATCATACCTCAGCTCTCTGGCGTTGTTTGAGCTGTAAAATAGCCCCATAAGTTCTCTTTTGTTCTTCCTTTAAGGCTTTTTCCTTTTTTCTTTGTTCCTCTGCCCTCACTTTATTTCCTGAAAAAAACCATGCACCCCTTCATGATTTAGGAAGGTACTGTAACAACTTTCATTCTTTACGAACAACAAAAAATTATTGAAGCTTCTTTGAGTTGTTGGTAAGGTAGTACAGTGCATGAGCAGGTGATCTTCATGGCATGAGCACTCCACCTAATTTAGCTTCTAGTTATTCAACATATAATCTTCTTATGATGGTAATAATTATTTGACTCTCACTAACTCCTTTGATACAACAATTTCATGCTTCACGTTCCCACTGATGTGAGACCACAGTTTCTGTTTTGAAAGTAAACCCTTCTTGGGTGAATTATTGTTGTCTACCATTTATTTGTCTTTATAATATTATTTATGATGTTTTATAATGTCTTCATGCCAGTTTATTCAATGATAGTGTTACCAAAAGTCATGATGATGATGATGATGGTAATGGCAGAGCAAAGTTTATGAAAGGGTCAGCTGGCTATCATGCATTTTGATTCTAAGAAAACCAAAGACACTTGCCACTAGCATCAAGATGTTTACAATGCCAAATACAAAATGTAGATCCTGTTTCATTTTAAACTAAACTAGCAAACCAAAGCTTGATACACTAAGGCAGCAACAGCTGGAGCAAAAAAGAGTTCTCGGATTGTGGATGTTTGGGGCAGTTGACTGAGGATTGAGAGTGGAGCGAAGCAAGTAACTGTGGCATAATGCTTAGACATTGCTTCATTTAAGTATATGGAATTTAAGTTTTATCACCATAAAATAGGATCTTATAGTTTAATATAATAACTGTACAAAGGAAGTTCTAATTGGCTAAAAACAAAC
>BLAZ01000498.1:138410-140910 GCA_014633955.1 Acropora tenuis | reverse complement strand
TTGGAATTGTTTAAAACTCGTCCTTCGCTACCACGTTCTCTTTAAAAAGAAAGAGCATCATCGACATACCCTACTCTGCGAACCAGTTTCGTTTTCAATAACTCCGTTCCTCAAAACGAAACTAGTAGCCAAATAAAAGGCGCTTTCAATGCATATTTATCAGTCTTCTTCTTGAAGCTTTGCAATGATCACGTGACGTTTAGACATAGGGAAGCAATAATGTGAACTAAAAGCTGCATGCTTGTTTGGCAAGGTAAACCAATGAAGTTAAGCGCAAACTGTCAACTCTCTCCAGAGAACAAAGACAACAAACAGGATAGATCAGAAGCACAGCTGTGCTCTCAAGGCATGCGTATGGGATGTGGAATCCAGGTTTTTCTCCACTGAGGGTGAATAAGACTCAGGGAAGAGGATGATAAGTTGTTTCACAGTACTAGTCATGAGATTGTATGTAGTAGATAAAATATGAGCGGGAGATCTGTATGGGCGTTTAAAATGGTGAGCCGTTGTAACCGCCCATACAGATCAGACGCGAATATTTTATCGACTTTACCGTGCTTGTGAAATGAAACAATAGGATGGATCTGTATCAAAAGTTAATGAATAGAGTTACAATAATGTTAGGTCAGGTAAATATTTCAAAATGAACTCAGTTAGAGGCCGTTATCACTGTCCTCATGCCAGAAGATAATATTTCATGCTCATATGATGAACTTGCGCTGCTATTTCCGGAAAATCGTGGTCAACAAAATTTAGAAGTCACGAAATAGTTGCACACTCTCTAATTTCATTTCCGAAACGTCATGTGCTGTAAAAAATAGTTTCGACTGTAACAAAATGCCTTATGAGACAGAATAACTAACTACACCACAGAAGGGCGTGACAAGTGTCACACCACGTGTAATCCATGTGGTAATTATTCATTTTTTTGGATGGCGCATTGTTGGAAAAGATAAAATATTTCAGTAGTGTAGCTGCTCTCGTAACCCTCTCGTGTTTGGAACTGTCAGAAGTGTAGCAGCTTCTTTTGTCTTTAAGTCTAAGTCATTGTTTCAATTGTTTAGTCTTTTGTTTAGGGTTAGGGCGGCGAGCCAATCACATTATACGTTACGAAAACTGCTACGTCACCCAAAGATTTTGCCATTTAGTTTTAGAGCATCATCGAAATACCCTACTCTGAGAACCAGTTTCGTTTTGAGAACTCAATAACTCCATTCCTCGAAACGAAACTAGGAGCCAAATGAAAGGCACTTTCAATGCATATTTATCAGGCCTTCATGAAGCTTTACACTGATCACGTGACGTTAGAAGTAGTGAAGAAATAATGAAAACTGTATTTGAAGGAGGCTTGTTTGGCCAAGTAAACCAATGAAATCAAGCACAAACTGTTAACTCTCTCCAAAGAAGAAAGATTAAAAACATGATAGTTCAGGTTGTGATTGGTAATAGCACAGCCGTAGGGACTAGGTCGATAAGCTGTTCAACAGTCAAGAGATCACATCGCATCATAAAGCTAAACCCACCTTCTGCAACTCGCCCACGGCCAATAGTTGTGCGTTTTGTTTCACGTAGGGATGTTGATTTAGCTGGGACAACGAGAAAAGATCTCCCTTTAAAGTCGATTTTTTCCAAATTCTTCATCGACAAGGATTAAACTAAAGAATCAACTAAAGAACATGAGACATTATGCGCTGATTGGCTAGAGTCCATTGTATAACTTGTCGAGTGCCAGCAAAGTTATGCGATTTCAGCCGCGGCAAATGCAATGAAGTTTACTTTGTTTCACAACCACTTGATTTTTGTTTGTTAAAGCCCTATAGCTAATTAAATAAATTTCACACTTTATCGGACCAAAATAAACACATCGAATGTTTCGTTATAGGAGCATGAATTGCATGGTCACTGACTTAAACTTTCCTTTAAAATATTAAAAATTCATGGAACTTAAAAAATATAAAACGCGTGTTGTGCAAAAGGATATTTTTATGCAAGGAACACTCTCAATCGACCAAAAACAGAACGTTGCAACCAGTCCCCCGCTTTACCGCAGCGCTGAATGGCAAACACTGAGAGAGCTGGGTGACCGGCGGCCGGGGGACCAGTATTTTTTGGGGGTAAATAAAATTTCAATAGCGGTGACTTGTTAACAGTTTCATTTTTATCAATATTTGTAACAACAGCAGCTACCGTAAGCACTTAACTTTAAACGATGTCAAGACTTGTTTTTGTGATCTTTAATAAAACTTTAAAGTGATCCAAAATTTAGCGTGTAGCGTATTACGGTGGCTTGTACGGGCCACCAGAAGTATAATCTTTTTTTCTGACTGCGATCTACAGTTATTAGTTACCCTTCCAAGTAACCGTCATCACTTGTAATCGACATGAAACACGTGCTCAGGCTTTTCTATAATTCAAGATGGCGGACACCGATGAAGTAATTATAACATGAACATGAGTACAGGACAGACCAGCGGTGTGGGATAAAGTAACTACCAACTGA
>BLAZ01000498.1:125567-128998 GCA_014633955.1 Acropora tenuis | reverse complement strand
AAACACAGACATGGCACAAACACAAAAACAGCTTTTGCTCGCGAGCGTTATGAATTTAAGTCCCTTAGTTCGTCTTTTCTTTTTCTTTTCGAGGTCTGCGTTTTCGAAGTCTGCGTTTTCGAGGTCTGTGGTCTGCGTTTTCGAGGTCTGCGTTTTCGAGACACCCGTTTTCGGGTGTCTTAGTTTTCGCAACAACCCTCACCATTCAGCCTCTGATTCAAAACAAAAGGATCGGTTGGTACAAGATCTAGTTAAAAAGATGTAGATGAATTGATGCATCATCAGCCTGTTTTTGCTTCTACACCAAACCAAGAGTGTCCCAATCAGCACAAGGTCTACAAGATGGCAGCTTAGATCATGATTCAGACGTTATATTTAAAGGATCAGATGTTTCGTTCCTGTTGGGTGACACTGTAGTTGATGACATTCAGCATGCAAAGTAAGATTATTTTATTATTTTGGAGCATTGCCATTACTAAAACATCTCTTTTCTTCTGTTTTTCAAAGGAAATTTGGATGTCAAATTTTTTCTGTTTTGTCGTGTATGAAATTGCAACTCATGGCTGTGGTTAATTGCCTTCATTAATCTGAGTTAACATTTTTTTTAATTGCACCTATGATTGATGTTTTCAGAATTTTCAATGCACAACCACTTCATTTTGATATCCCCAAAGGTCTTTTGAGTATGAAAGCCACAAATTTGCAATTATGTGCATTTGGTATACTTTCAAAAAGAGGAGCTCTTAGTTGAAGGTTGAAGTTGAAGGTGTAGAGATATGTATGAGGATAAGAAGGTGTTTCACAAAACCTAAGTTATGCCACAAAAAAGGTATGAACAGACTGTAATTATGGTTAAGTTAATGCAAATGTTCAATCAGCCATACATGTACATTCACTTAATGCATTGAAATTTGTTCCATTATTTACAATGTACTTCTACCTCTAAGATAACTTTACATTGTGCTTTTACTCTCTTTCATTACCAGAGCCATCCACAGACAAATGGAAGAAGCAGTCATGCAGGTGTGACAGTATTAAAATAAGATGCCGGTACATTCTTTTTATACTAGGAATACGCAGTCTATTGACACTTTGGTCTTATCTTTTTGGGGGAAAAACAAGGAACAATGTAGCTTACTTATGCAGACCACATGAACAGCACTACTATTTAATAGACTGAACTTTTCTTTTACAATAAAAAAAAAACTCACAAATAATTCGTTTTATTTGTAACAGGTGAAATTTGATAAGAGCAGTAATTTAAATTTCTACCTGGTTTGCCTCTCAAGTTTCTTTGTCTGCTAAGCCTAACTACTGATTCATTAGATTGATTTTCATTAATAATGATAAATGCTGTTCCCTTCTAGCAGAGGTTTCTTATCTTTTCCATTCGCTGGGCAGACGAGTACGGCAGAAGAGACCTCTGTCATGGGTCGAAACTCACTGTGTTGAGCATTTCCAGGCTCAAGTCATAGCCAGCAAACACGGGGGGCATGCATTTGAAAAACCTGCTGTCCAAGATCACGGACAGTGGTTGAATCAAAGTGATTTTTGGCTCATGGCAGATGTCTTGCACTCGCTAGCCCAGCTAACAAAAAAAAAAGAGACCTCTTCATTAACTGAAAACTTCCTCATAATTATATGAAATTATTTATTTTCAACCTGGGTTGAAGAATTATCACCTGAAATCAAATTTGACTGGGAACACTAATAAAATAATAATTTAATAATAATAATAATAATAATTTTTTTTATGGTCCTCTTAAGCACTTGTATAGTACATGTGATTGTAATAACAAATCAAAATACACGTATTATTAATAATCATATTGCCAGAACTTCTCCCAAATTTTTTTAATTTACTGCATCTTGACAGTTGAGTCTTGTTTTTACTGTTCTCTTCATTCCTGAAAGTCAAGTGAAATAAAATATTAAACAATAATATTAAAAGATTCTAATCATTTTTTATATACAGTGTGGAATTTACCTGGATGAAATGGGAGAGCTGCCTGCTGCACGTCCTGTTGGATGCTTGGATAATTGTTTCATGAGGGTTGCTTGAGAGAATGGCATAAGGTTAGGCATGGTCCTTACTTGGCAGACATTAAATTTAAAAGTGACTTCATGTTTTGTTCAAGTGGAGGTAGAAATTGATAGCATAATAATTATTCTACTTTAAGTACACACCTGTACTTGACTAACAGCAGGGTTATTGAAAAAAGCACCCAGTCAAAATAATGTTAATTTTCATTTGTATGTTGTACTTAGCTCTCATTAACTGAGCAAGAGGTCTGCATGGGAGAATCTTGACTGAGATCATGAGTAGTGAGGTCTGTACATACGACCAAGGTCAAGATTCTCCCAATAGAGACTGACTAAGTTCGGTTAATGAGATGATTGTTATAATAATTTTTATGGCAAACAAGAACAATTTAATTTGTTTAATGTACCTGGTTTGTACTAACCAACATTTTGCTTGCAAACGACAATGAGCCACATTTAATTCTGCCAAAATTTGCTCATCATCCTTACCTTTTTTTCTCATCATGCTTTTTGGCACTTTCATAAATTTCTTTAAAGCTGTAGGTGTGTTGCCTGTAGAAATATTAGACTACTAAGTTTCATTGGTCTCTGCTATAAATGATGATGATGATGAAACCTTTATTTAAGTGTCATAAAAATCTAGTACATTACAGTACTAATTGGGGACACTAAAACAAAAACTAATTATCATAGTTAAGACTTAAGAATCTAAAACTCCTAAAAGATATGTACAATTCATATCAAATTAATCATATAAAATTTAAAAACATTTATCATGAAAATTTACATATCATAATAGGTATTACATAAATAGCAGGAGGCACAGCTACTGTTGTCCAATGCAGAAATATCTCTACAGTTTATCATTCGTTTGAAATATTTCAGAGTTGACCAACTTGGACCATAACAATGGGCCCAAGTATCTGATGGAATGCCTTCCATACTTTACAGTATTGTATCTTGGAAGGATAAAGTCTGAGTTTTGGAGGCTATATGGCTTTAAATCATTTCTTTTGACAATGTTTTCAAAGTAACCTGGCACCATTTGGTGCTTAACCTTGTATATCAGAAATAGTATGTCCTTCAACCTTCTTTCGTTTAATGTATCTAGATTAGCCCTTTTCAGAAGGTCTTCATAAGATGAAATTTTGTCCAGATAAATTACGCGTAAAGCCCTTTCCTCTATCCTTTCTAATTTACATTTATCCGAAGCCCTGGCAAAGTGCCAGACTTTTTGACAACACGTGAGGTGTGGGAGGATGGCCGATTTGAATAGTGTGAGTTTTGCTGGGACAGGTACTAAATTTTTCAGACAAGATAATACTCCTGTTTGTTGACTGGCCTTCCTACATACTTGAGCAATATGTTTACTAAAATTTAAATCACTG
>BLAZ01000498.1:105567-108067 GCA_014633955.1 Acropora tenuis | reverse complement strand
CCGCTGGCTTTTCACTCCGACTTAATGTATCCGGAATAGAGTAAACCAGGTTGTGATTGTTTCAAGTCATACCCTTTGATGACAGAACACAGGACATTTTTTTTAGAGGCTTTCAGATTCCCAAGGGTTCCGGTTCTGCCCAGGGTCTTAAGGGAAATTTTCACCTCAACACTGTCTTACTTTCCATTCGTAATTAAATTTTCTTGGTACATAAAATTATACTCCCATTGTTAGAAAGAGACAATCCAGGTCCATTTGTTTCTCACCACTTTTACAAATAATAATAATTATTATTATTGTAATGTGCCATGTGAATGGCTCGTTTCTGTATGCTCAAGGTGAGGTGTAAACTACTGTATGTCAGATTTCATTCATCACTTATCATTTCCTTTCACCAACAGAGCCTTCTACGTACCATTGTTTAAGTCATGATCTTTTTATTGAAATATTAACTTTGCAGAATCAACTGATAAATATTTCATATTCTAAACAATCTCCAAAACTTACTATGAAAATAAATTACTCACTCAATAAATATTTGATATTCTAAATAGTCTTCAAAATGAGATCCCTTCCTAAAATTTCATCTGGTTTCACATCGGCATCTCATATTTCTAATCAAGCATGGACTCCCAAAACGGGTTTCCTCCGATGATCTTCCCACTTGAATTCCCTCCCCAGTATGGATTTTATAGTTTAACTAATTTTTATTTACAAGATAATTATCAGTCAAATCTCACCACAATGAAACGGACTTTAAAAAATGTACAAAAGTAGAAAGACACTTGATCCTCTCACTTAGCACTTATATGTAGACAAGTGAAACATTTTGTTCTAAAAACTGAGAGATGACATACTCTCTACTTAAAAATACCGGTAACGACATAAAGTGATGTCATAGTTCCATGAGCAATCTACCAATAACAACCTTTGATGTTAATGATGAGACTGACAAATCTGAAAATGTAAGAAAACTGAAGATGTTCTAAATCTTGAAAGCGGACCCAAATTATTTCAGTCTTCTGTTAGGGTTTGAGATTAAGAATACTGCTGAGACAAAAACCATCCCAAACATTGTCTTCCAATGCTTCATAAGAAGGTTGAATGATGTGTTCACTGATTAAACAATGTATGGTGACATTATTGGGCAGGGCCTCTCTATCTGAAATAGCAAAAAGACAACAGAAATTCAAGTTAGCAAATTTTATGTGAGGATTTTATGCCCCCCCCCCACTCACCATCCCCAAGGTGAAAAAAAGTGCACTCAGACTTTAAAGGATACTCACATACTGTTCACTATCATAGCAAGAGCACATTGCTTGTGAACTGTATGGCAGAAACAAAGCATCAGACAAGCATTGCACCCACCCTGCAAAGGAATGAAAAAAGAGACACTTTAGCCCAGTATAATCAACATGAGGAGGAGGAGGTGGTCAAGGAACTTCCGGGGTGGGTACTCCCTTATTTGGGTTATACGGGTACGTGCCGCTGGACAGGGTATGGTTTTCTGGCCTCACTGTCCTTAACAGGGTATACAATTTGGCTTGCCTCTGTCCTAAACAGGTTTAAGACCTGTCCTAAACAGGGTATGGTATTACGAACCAAGAGACTTAAACCCAGACTGAGAGCGGTCTCTTTCTTTTCTTCGCCTGCAACCTGGGCCCTGCGAGAAGTTGAAAGAGCTTGCGATTGAGAGGTGGACAACCGATGCATTTCTTTTCCTGATTTGCATAATATCAACTGAGTGAACCAACCGTTACCCCGACATTAAAATGTCATCGATCAACACCGGATCATTTTCTGGGCAAGAATGCTATTGTTGTCGGTATTGTTTAATTTAAAATATTTTTCCACTTCCTAGTATTATACCAAGCGCGCATTGACAAAACAGATTGTACCGGTACCATGACTTATCACACAGTTTAAATTCATGTAAAACCAGCAAGTGTGCATTTAGTCATTTGTCCTAAACAGGGTCGTGAAATGGAAGCTGTTGTCCTACACAGGGTAGGGTTTTTAGCCTATTCTTGTCCTAAACAGGGTCAGGATTTCAAACTCTCAGCAGCACCCCTATACCCAAACATGGGTCAAGTACAACCCCCCCCCTCCCCGGGAAGGAACTACATCTCACTTATGTGCCTGTTATTTCGAGTTGTTTTTGTGAACAAATGTGGTACATTCATGCATCCAAAGGCAAAATTTGAACCCCATAGCAAGTGCTTGGATTTCTTTTATTACCTCCAAGCAAATACAGCATTTATTGCATTCCCACTTTGGTCCACTGTTAAGGTGCATGCCTACGCAGCACTGGGAAGACTTGTTGCATTGTATTCTAATAAAGAGCAAGTAATACATTAGCTAATTCAGGACCCTGTCATTAATCAACAACAACACCTTCATTAGTTCCAAAAACTTGACTAGATGAGGAAATAACAGTGTGATAAGGAGCTAAAAGCCAAGAAATCTCCAAGTTGAACTCATCAGGCAAACTCTTGGAGCA
>BLAZ01000498.1:12500-17500 GCA_014633955.1 Acropora tenuis | reverse complement strand
CTTTCAATTGTTAATAGTATAATTAAGCTCTATGATTTTCTAGAAAGTGTCGTTAGTGTTAAATTAAGCCAAAAGAAGTCGCCAAATTTCAAATTGAGGTGATTTCTTTCATTTTGACCTGTCCATTTTGCTCTAAGAAACTGGAGCAACTACATTCGAAGGACGTACTTTCATGGTTGGATTGTTGTACCGGTAACGTCGGAAAGTAGAATATTATAAGAAACCATTGTGACTAGAACATGCCAGCTATTTTAAAAGTCATGCAGCTTGAAGGCAGACGTAAAGTTACTCTGACGATAGACAGAGTAAGCATGACGTTTACGGCAAACGGCAAGATGAAATTTTCCTTTTGCCAAAACAAGGCGACAAGTTATTTATTTAAGCTCCTTTCTTGTCTGTTACCTAGATTATCGAGTAACTTCTCAAAAGAGTGAGTTTTTCAACTTGCCTCACTCGTTTGAGAAGTAATTACTCGATAACTTGTTAACTTTCTTCTTATTTACCTCCATTTCTTCAGAAAAATTATTATGATCTATCTCTGTGGGGCTCTTTATGGCTAAATGTTGAAGTATAAAGACCAATTGGATTACCAAAATTTCGCAGTCACCAAATGGATTGCGTCTCACTTTCATTTGTCTTCTGTGTTCATGTGATCACCATCATCAGCAGGGTAATCACCATAGTTATCCTTGTATTGTACGTTCATGTGACTGTTTGATTGGCAGAAATATGACAAAATTGGCAGTAATGGTAATAGTAAGGAATTTATATAGCTCATTTTCTATTGGCATATATTCAAATGCGCTTTACAAGCGAGTGATATCACCCAGTACATGAATGAATGAATGGTTTTAAACAATTCTTAACATACACCAGCTTATGTTCTTGTGAGAGGTTCAATTCATTACCGCTAAACACTCTTTCACTTGCAACATTTTAGTGGAAAAAAAATTCTTGAATAAAAATGATTTTTTTTCTTGTAATTTGATTTGTGCTTTAAGATATTTTTTGCTGCTTGATGGGATGCCTGTTTGAAGTTATAAATTTTATTTTAGTAACAATTAAGATGGAATCCGCCAGACATTGGAGTAACAAGTGGACAAAAATCTTGTACCAAGATTATTTACATTGTATTGCAAACTTCTGTAGGGCTCTTTTAATTATCTTCTCAAAACAAGTCATTTCTAGCAACACCAAACGTCGAAAACAAATGTTGAACTTCGTATGAAACGCTTAAAAGTTTTGGTGAAATGAAACTGATGATGGAATTTTGCCTGTGTTTCCACAAAATCACTGAACTTTGACATTTATTTTCTCTTTTTCCCGTGGGAAATTATTTTTCGGTGTTATTTCAGGGAATTATTTATGTATTTAGCTTTAAAAAAATGTAAAAATGACTGTAAAATATTTAAACTTACTCTGGTACAGATTTTTGTCCACTAAAACCTGAAATTGCTCCATCTTCTATCGGATTTCGTCTTAACTCCTTGCTACTGTAGTTGAGATTACTCAGAAGTAGTATTTCACTCTCCAGAATAGCTGAGCTCAAATCTAGTAGCCAAAACTGAATTGCTTCTAGTCTGTGGCTGGTTGGGTGTCCGTTAGTCTAGAGCCCTGTTCCTAGTTGTTCACAGGGTGTGTAGCATTGTATAAATCACTATCCACAGATAACTCAATTAATTTTGATAGCACTTATCTGCTGATTAATAATTTAACCAGTGGATAGTGCTATCTACCCTGTGAAATACTAGGTACAGGGCCTGATCAGTAAATGCAATTGCTTGATAAAGAAGAGAATATGGGCTATTACTTTTCCTTAGGAAGCAAAGGTAATGATGCAGTGCGGTGACCTTTTAGTTACCTGCTACTGCTTGAAGTTGTTTAACTTATTGTATAATAATAGAAGGCCATAACATGATGAAAAGTGCATGTTGTATTTGCATAAAGAGCACATATTCTTCTTGGAATTAGCTATATGCAGCAGAACAGGTCTGGTATGAAAGAATTTGTTTATTCCCAAAGTACACTGAATTGCAAATTTCCTTGCCAGGGTGTGATAAATTGTATTTTTGACTAACAAAATCTGCAAGCTTGCATGAAGAATTCTCCTGAGAAATTTCGCTATAAAGTAGCTTGATGCACACAAGCTACCTAAAGCAGATGAGGAGTTGTGCAATCACAGAGGACAAAAAATAATATGCTGACAGTATCATCTACCCTTAAGTATGACAGATTTTTTAACAAAACAAATCCCGACTTTGCTGTTAGTATGTGTCAAACAAATACAATGTACATGACTCTAAATTGTTGCGGGCGTTTTTACCTTTTTGTTTCTGGTTAGTCAGTGTTTTGTATCACAGTGAATTAATGGTAATTTTTTTTATTAAGAGCATTGTATCCAGCACTCTCCTTTTCATGTGTTAGCCAGTAAAATCTACCATCTCTTACATCACTTATTGCTGCCTAATATGGCCTGAAATAGTTAAAAATTCAACTGATAAAAGATCAGCTATCATTTTGCCAAACTTTGATCATTATCTTAAATGAGTTAGGGCAAAACTAGTATTTGTATGAAGTGGACCAAAATGAGACAAATTTCTATTCCATGTAATGCATTAAGCACACATAATAAACAATGATGCCTGGATGTGGTCTACGAGTTCTGCTGATAAAGAGGGAGAGTGGTACGTGCACGTCTAGTGTTTTCTGGGTGTGGCATTTTGTTCTTCACAAATTTTCATGTACACACTTTAAAACTGACAGGCTGATCCAGAAGTGTTTTAAGTATTAACATTGAAAATTGTTATGTTTGGAGTAAATCTTGCATCACTTAACAGGAAAGGGCTAGTGCACATGTTAAATTGCTATCAGTAGGTTTGGCTTATTCTCTCTTTGTTTAAAAAACAGCCTGCAGGCCAAGCAAAAAAATTAATGCTATTAAATCTAGGGTGAGTAACAATTAAATGTTATTCATGCTGAACATTTGCCACACACATGCCTGTTTGTCATTTCACTGTAATTATTGTTCTTATTATGTATGTGCAAATTTTAATGTCACTTTTTTATGTAAAATTGTTACTGCACTAATTCTTTAGATATTTGTGCCAAATTTTTGTAATATGAACAAGACAATTCTTGGAATTTGATGATTGTTCATCACATCGATTTGTAATTATTAATCCTGGGAATAATTTGTGTTAAACTTCATCTATAATTTGTAAAACTGCTAACTATAGAAATTTTGCTTTAGCTAATGTTCTGTATTTTCCCATGGATGTATCTAGACCAAATCATGCAGACAATAATTATGTATTATCTTCTTTAATTGCCTGGTTTGTGATTGCGTGAGATTTAATATTCTTCTGTAATGAACTTGTTCAAAGAGCCAGGATGTCTGGCTTCTTGTGGGGGATTTTGACCCCAAGGTGAATGATGGATCATTGTTTTTGAAAGAGTCATGGGATTTGTGCAATGCATGGAATTCTTTTGATTAGAAATAATGAAGCATTTTGGCATTTTGATTTAGTTGTGCTACAGCACTGGGAACATAACTTGTAATTCAATTCCTTCTTTACTTATGGATGACAAATGTTTACACAACCTTGATTTATCAAAGTCTGAAAGCATATCAAGAAAACATTGCTTTTCTTTTACCTATTGTATTTATCAATATGGTTGACAGTTGTGGTGCAGTGGACACATGGCAATTAGGATAAAGGGTTTACAGTGGTTGGATGACAATTTTAATACACAACTTTTTTAATAATTTGTTTTACAGAAATTCTTTGCCACAAGTTTCATTGACCTTTAGGACCAAGCATATGGCATTAGCAAAGACCCTTGCAAAGTTTTGACAGGAAAACTGAACAAACAAATCCTGTAATGTTTAGTTTTTTTGGTTAATAATAAAATTATTATTAGTAATCATCAGTTTATCTTTCAGAAATCGTATCACTAACATTTGAATATTAGTCATCATTTGAACTTACAAATTATTTTGTGTTACATTATTAATGAACAATTTGTGCATGGCTAGTGTGCCACTATTGTTATGGTTGAGAACTGTAAGCCTCTTGAGTGCTTAGCAAGTTCCTCGGTATGTCTATAACCTCAAGGGACTCAAGTTAACCATGATTCAATAATTATTATTGTTTTACTATAAACATGACATTGTTCTAATCAATTTTTAGTTTTTCAAAACCCATTGAAATCTTATAGACATACATTTCGATGGCTTCATAGTGTCAAAGCAAATTGTTTGGCTTAAATTGCGTGACTTTGCTGTCTATGTTGTGAAAGTATTTTCTGCTTGCCGATTCAGATAAAGGTGCCGAGGAAATAATTAGGGAGTTTAAGAAACAATGGTGGCTACTCCAAGGAAAATGTCACTTAAAAATAGAACTTTGCACTATATCTTAAGTATTATGATTATTCAGTCTTAAAGATTTATGCAATGGGAAAAGTTTTGCTTACCTGGATGTATGCAAATGGTGTAGGAGTGAAAAATTAGGTTATAGAAAATGAATTATTTACTGCTGTGGGCTTGCACAACCTGAAGTTTTGCTTTGTGCTTGGGAAGATATCGCTATATCTGACATTCATTATTTAGAAATCTTTTGAAAAGCTATTTTAAAAGAATGATGAAGCAAATTTTATTTAACATCTTAAGTTGCAAAGACTCTTACTTAGATTTTCCCAAGAGTGTGCCAAATATAAAATCTTGGTAACCATTCTTTTCTCTACCCTCACAGTAAGAGTAGATGTTTATGAACCATGTAGTTCCATTGACTATTTTAATGGCTCCTCTTGTTTCTTGGTTTAGTTACAATTGTGTCTTCATTCTTTTCTCAGTTGTAATTAAAAATTTTTTGTTTTAATGGCATGTAGTTCTGTAGTGAAAACAAAAATAGTTGTGCATGGGTGCATTTGCTAGAATGTGTCGAAGAAATGTGCTGGAACACGTGTAACCAATCATGTCATTGTTTTTGGCTTTTCAAGAT
>BLAZ01000498.1:5000-7500 GCA_014633955.1 Acropora tenuis | reverse complement strand
TTGTGAGTTGTCTTGAAGAAGGCAGTGGTGGGGAGCAAGGAATAACTATCGAGCTTGCCGGCCAGTGTTGTTTTGTCACTCGCATACTGTGTTCTACAGAGGTGAATATTCACTTTGTTATTTGGCGAGAGTCTGAAAGATGTTCACAGTCTTCTGATGGTGATGAAACTTTTGACGAGGTGACAATCTCACGTTCAAAGAGCTCATCGTGTATTCTGTTTTGGCGAACTTCATGTGCAATCCAAGAGATGAAAGAATCAAAGAATTTAGACTTCCAAATCCGTGAAAGTGTCAGCACACTCTTTATGCAACCCAAATTCAGAAAAAGTTTTGAAGAAAGGAAAGACTTCTACCTACAGCTCCCAGTAAGAGGGAAACTTGTGGAAACTCGTTCTTTGTGCAGTCAAGTAGATTGTCTTCCAATTTTGGTAGAGATGAAACTAACTGAACCAAGTGAAGATAGTGTAAACTTTGATTACTTGACTTCATGGGCTTCTTGCAACTCAACCCCTGATCCTTCTATTCATGTCTCTTGCTTTTCATATGACTTCCCCAACAAGCGTGCTGCTGAGCTTGCATTTGATCTGTTGGTTTTCAGCTCAGACAAAGAATCAATGCTCAGCAAAGTGAATGGAGTGGAAGTTAGAGACAGTCACTTCTCACATAATTTTGCTTTTTTCACCACACCACAGAGTAATTACTTTCAACTTTCTGTTTTTATGGACTTGGAGTTGCCAGTGCTAAGGGTCAAATGTCGTCATTTGAATGACTCCAAGGCAGACAACTTTGATGTCTTTGTGAAGTCTGCCCTAGATAGTGTAGTGTTGTCTGTGCAAGAAGCTATGAAAATCAGTTTTGTAAAACATTTTCCATTGTTACCCTGTGCACCTTCAAGTGATCACTGCGTTGCTGTTAAGCTTATGTTGTCCTGCTGTAGTCTTGAAGGGGATATCCCTGTATCCAAGGAAACTTTAGAGGTTGATAAAGGGTTACACCCCAATGCAAAGTGCCTTGTAAATGATGGGACAAGGTGTAGTGAGATGTCAGCCTTGGTGTGTAATGAAAGGAGCACAAGTGAAGCTTTTGCTGGGGATTGCAGCAGTGAAGCAACCTCGTCATCATTCCCACTTCAGGATCAGGTAAATATGTTTGTTGTTTTGCCAATTCAGGTGTCTCAATACATTTTGAAGTACAGTACTATACACACTCTTGTTTAAGCTGCAGTCCTAAATAAGCCACACCCCTTATTTTGAAGACCAATGTTAAGAAAAAGGTAAAATGTGCAAGAAGTTGAGATGACGTTTCTTGCATCTTAAAAACTAAGATACAAAAAAAATCCTTTTCTGGGATGTCAAATTAATTATAGTTTAGTGGGTTTTGTCTTTTTGGAAGGGGTTGGCCATGTAAGTAGCAATCACCTCAGAATTTTGGCTTATCTCCCTCTATTCTTGGAGAGTAGTCCTTGATGTATCTTTCTTGCAAGGCTTGTACTGGGATTTCTCATGTGTCTGTTCCAATGATAGGCTTTAAGCATGCTCTGTTCCAGTTGTTCTGATGTGTGGTTTCGAAGTTAAAAATGTTATTCAATTAAACATGGAGTCAAATCCAGCCTAATTACTCCTCCACTTCTTTTGACATCTATCATAAGTGCCAGAAAGTGAGACAAAGATGAATATGAGAGTGTTGATAACATTTTTTTTCATGCCATATTTGATAGGAATTTCTTCCTGTGAGCTGCATCGATGTTTACTTGTGCCTGTTGGATTCCATGTTTCGCAAGAGAAGCGCTGATTACAAGCAAAAATCATCGAACCGTGCTGCACCATCTTCACTGGTCTTTTCCAGTCATGACAATGGCAGCCCTCAGGGTAACCTTTCATTTCTCTCGAGCGAATCCGTGCCATCTCTGAGCTTGCTTCCTAATAGCCCAGATAGGGACATCCAACACACTCCAGCCTTTCCTTTATCCTTTCCTGAATGCAATGGCCCTCAGGAAAAATTCGTAAGTGAGCCTAATGTTTGTTCAAATGGGGATAATATAGATGCCCATCTAAGAAAACCTCACACTAGAAAGGAAACTAAAGATGAAGACCATTCCAGTGAGGTCTTGCAGTGGATGACTAGCTCAAATGTGTCAGAGAACCCAGTGAACTTTGATTCTACAGCTGGTGTTCTCAGGCAGAAAGATGAACATGGGGACACTGATGTGCCTTGTAGAGAAGCAAATGAATGTTGTCCCGTGCAGATGGCAGCAAAACATTGTGCGTCAGATGAAAACCTCTCACAAGAAATTTTATCACCAGTCACACAAAGAATTGAAACAAGAGCTGTTGAGAAGAGTAGATTTCACCCAGGCATGCTGAAAAGGGAGGAAGAATGTGCAGCCTCCCAGATTTGTTATTCCTTTGAACTGCAAGAAGAAGTGAAGAAATTAAAGGAACAGGTAAGGGAGAGAGAAGCAGAAATACAGCAACTGAGAGCAGAGCTGGGAAGATGCCTC
>BLAZ01000495.1:17086-24586 GCA_014633955.1 Acropora tenuis | reverse complement strand
TTTGCCTAAGGTCCGTAAGGTTTTAATTATTGCCACCCTTATTAAAAAAAGTGTGCCAACAAAGTCATTGAGCACATTAATATTATGGAAGCCAATCCATAATAAATACAGTCAGTTAATATTTCAGAGTTCAAGTTCCCTGTTTTGTGGATGTTAAGTAGATTTAATAAAGAGAGTTAAAGTTCATTATGTTCTGGAGATTTAATAAGCATACATTGTTTGTAGGTGCCAAACGTTTCCTACAGGACGGTTGTTGATATCCCTCTCGATCGTATCTTGGCAGAAATTTTGTTACGCGCTTTGATTTAACAATGTTTATTGATTTATGATTGTAGCGCCGATCCAGGTATACACAAACGTAGACTAACGTGGTTAAATACACTGAAGCGGGTTGATAAAGCATTTGATAGAAGCGGTTTCTAAAACTACAATTAGACACTATGATTAATACTAAACACTAAGGTAAAAGAATCGACGTTATAGGCAAGAGAGCGACGGTTGTAGCCTAACAAATCTCATTAAATTGATAACAACTTAAATCTGTGTCCGTTGGAGGGATTACCGGTAGATTGAAGTTCAAAATCCCGTCGTTTCCACCTTAACTCTCTGAAACGTTTTAACTATATCTAACATGAAAAAACACTGCATGCCAGAGGACTACAAAAAGCATTGTTACATTCGCCCTGTGCATTCACACCTATCCGTCTGGCACATTTGAAACTCTAACCAATTAACACTGTAGTAAAAATACGACCTAGGCGTGGGGAAACCAAATTAAGCTTAACAGACATCTTATGGCAGTAACATTGTTGTATTGCTTCAATACTGCTATTCTTTTCTATTTTTTTGACTGACTCTTGAAAGTGTTTCTTATCACAATAAGTTGATCAGGTCATTGAATACCTCCAGTCCCTCTAATTATGTTAAGTTGTCAGTTCTTGGAAGGAGATGCATTTCCTCTTCATCAAATGGGCAGTTTGTCTCTGGCACTTCAACATAATCTGGACATGGTTCTGGAACGGGTCCCTGCCAGTCAATCCCATAGTTGCTATAATCCCCCTGAAAAAGTAAATATCAATTTGAATTTCAAATCATTTCAAGTGCTCTAGCAAAGTGAAATATTTTAAGGCTTGTCAAGGAGGTGTAAATATCTCAAAGTCGACTTTTACCTGTAAAGAAACAACGGATGTGATGGCGAATCCACTTTGTATGCTTTAATTAAGTGACATGTTGGATACAAACAAATATTTCATTTTTTCACTTTCAAAGAAATGAATTCGTAGTCTATAGGTATAGTTTCTATTAATAAAAGGCCATATTTTGAGATTTAAAGTTACCTTTGGGTTCAGAATTTTATTTTTTAGAGCATTGAACAGACCTTGCCTGAAACATGAAGGATTGGGAACAGTTGGTAGGAATGAAAAAGATATTTCATTGTAAACAGAAATTGACAATGCTATTGTTAAGCAGTGACTCGTCTTGCAGGGTAATTGAATAACTGACTTAAGATCCAAGACTGGTGTTGACTTGATGATGTAAATTTATTATATCTACAGTGTATTTTATGCTTAAATGCACTAACTAAAAAGACATATCACTTATAGTCAGCTTAGAAGAACTCTGCTGTGGGATGGCAGCTTAGCAAAATACAAACAGCAACCGAAGGTATACAAATATTTTTTTCTTGAATGACAGGGTTACTTGTAATTTACTTGAAGGCAAGGTTATGTAGCACAGATTCCATTATCTTGTACATGTATACCTGAAACACCTCTCCTTCTGGACCAAGTGAATTCCATGCCTCTTGCAGTCCACTAATCCATAACTGCAAAGGTGTTTTGTTCCTTTCTGTACGCAGTGGATGATGGACCCATGCATCTTTCCAACTGTTTAGGTGTCTGTTGATGATATGCAGGAAAACATGATGAAGGCACCACAGGTGACATTCATCATTTGGCCTCAACACATCCTGGTTTTCTAATGCATGGAAAATCTCATAGAAAAGGCCCAGGCAACTGCCATATAAGTCTCTCCAAAGGCGTTCAATCCTTTGGTTGTTTGTACTTTTCCCTGGTTGTAAATAAAATAAATTCTAAAATTTAGATAGTAATAAGGTAAGGTATTTTAAGTTGTCAAATATAGCACAGAAAATAAACCCTAGTTTCCAAAGCGTACTGTACTGCAGTTTTACCAGAAATCAGTAAAATGACATTATTTGTTTCTGTGGTTATAAAATGTCGGCATAGTGTATTTCTTTTTGTTGTAAGTTAGGAAGCCCAAATTATGAGCTGTTAAGACAAATTTCGCCTCCTCCAAAAAAGGAATTCAAAAGGTGATGAGAATTTAAAAAGAGATCACCCAAAAAAATTAATGCTAAACATCTCATGAAAGAAATGAATGTGATCTGCACAATGTACCTGTGATCATACTTCCTCTGCCTGGGCCTCGCTGGATGTGAGTTAGCATAATTATAGGTCGCTACGTCCACATTCTCCCCACCTTTATCCGAACGTACTCGGGATGGGAGACCATACTCTGATACAGCTTCACGAAAGCAAGAGAGAACAGTGCTCGCTTTATTATTATTAGATGCCATTAAATAGACTGGGATTCTAGAGAAACCATCAATTCCTCCGTGGATGACAATTCTCCGTCTGTTCAAATGGAAACTACTCTCAGTTAACACCAACAGAATGTTACATGTACATGAGATATGGTCAAACCTCCTTTAGGCGCAGCCTTCGGACCAAGCATGGCTATCCACTTGCAGGCGGTGTAGGTATGTTGTTATTCATAATCAATGTCACAGACTCAAACATGTACAGTAATAATAATTATTGTTTGGGCATAAGTTGTTCCTAAGAAGTCTTTAAAGTTACTGACCATACACATTTTACCTTGCACTCTCCGACAGTTTGTACTAGACAACTGATTCCTGTTTATTAAATTTGTGTTACTACTATTTCTAAACACAACTTAATTTGTGACATTACATTAGTGTCCCAAGGACTTTTGCCTTCAATTGTATTCCAAGGCACTGCGTCAGGATAACTTGAACTGTGAGTGTCAGGTAGTGAAAACATAATTATTACCTTATGAGCTTATGATTCCCATCTATGTGGCATAGAGAGAGTGGATACCTCATATTGTATTGTCGCCTCCTAGTGGTAGTCCTCCATCTTTCCATACGGCCAATTGGATCAGTTCGCAACAGGGATAATCTAATTCGTTCACGCTGAATGCACAAACCTTGGCTTTGTTAATAACCTTTGAGCATTCTTATACCAATACCAGGATGCTGATTTGCAGCAATCTGAACAAGCTCACCCAAGTGATCGTCATCAATAGTACTGTACATACCTGAGGAACCACAGGAGTAATATTTATAATGATAATATGGCCTTTTATAATCTCCGGGCATGAGTGGATGGAAGGCTAAATATAACTTATGATCAAAATGAAGTGTTTGGATCGTTGAGACTTAAATGGCACAGCAACCTGTATTCCACCTGACCTGTGTTTTAAGCTCTCCACAGAGATGTTAAAAATCGTTTTTTTTTAATCTTCAAATGTAAACAAACGTACAAGGCCTTGCCATTCCAAATATATATGATCTTCTCATCCCGAATCATGGCTACGAAAGGAAAGTTATTGCGGTTTTGACCTTGTATTTTTATCCAGCATCCTGCCATTAAAATTTGTTGGATCACACATCCCACCTTTATTTTCAGGCCATCCAGGATTGGAACCTCCAGACAATTTGTTATGAATTGTCATGTTGCCATTTTGTTATTCATTGCACATAAGCTGTACATAAAGCACAAATATTAAAGCAACAAGTACTTTGCTTCTGCTCATCCTTATTATTTCTCATTTCTATCGTTTACATATCATTTTCTTATTAAAATAAAACTACATATACTGTTATACCTGATACACTCAATCCAAACTTTGACATCCTCCTCTCAACAGTTCTCGCTCTCACCCCAAGAATGTTACTTATATCATGCACTTGGAAACCTTGCTCAAGTAGAAAAATTAACTGTTCGTCAGTGATTTCATAGGAAGGTCTCCCTCGTTTACCACTACTGTTTAGTGGAGCTTGATATGCACAGTTAACATGGTTTCTTTGATCCATCTCAACCAACATACTGTAGGCAAGTCCAACTAGTTCTGTTACTACATCATCTACATCAAGGCTAACTGTTATTCTTTGCAAAAAATCGAGCTTGAAAACTATCGGTTGAAAATCTAGTGAGGGATCCCGAGATCCGATGAATCTATCAATGGCACTGATGATATCCAGGACAGCAGCACGCAAGTAAGGTATGTCATCTGACATCTGTTGAATACATTCATTAAATACATAATCAACCTCAACAATTAAGATGAAATCAAGTACTTGAATGGCCATGGTCAATAAGGATAAACCAAAATTGCATGCATAGCTAGAAGCCTAAAGGATAGTTTAAGCTTAAGCTTCATTTTGTCGTAAACAAGTAAAGAGCCACTGCCATTCAGGACTATGTTAAGCTCTTTTAAGAACATAATTAAACTAATTATGTTCACCTCGCTCAAACTAGCCGCAGCGATCCGCCATGTTCGACAAGAAGTGCCACGAATATTGTCGGGAGACGAGAAGGTCTCCCGATGCCACTCCCGTAGGAAGCCTTTCGATCGTAATGTTAGTGGGGGTGGGCTGAGTCAGTTGAGCCCACGATTACTATAGATGGATGACCAGCGGATGAATGTACAATGCAAACTTGCTAGTGAAATACTTAAAGTCAAATGTTGAAAGCAAAAACTTGATTGGCAAATGCTCAACATTGAATGCGAAAACTTGGAAGTACAACCCGCTGAACCTGAACTTGAACTTGAATATTGCGTACGAAAACTTGAATGTTGCACAAGGAAAGTTGAATGACGAAAGTGTAAACTCGGATGTCAAACAACAAATGTAGGATAAAATATGAAAAGTAGAATGTAAAATGCAACATTGAATTTTGGCGGGGATGGAACGCCATAAGCGTCCAAAAAGTGTTCCCTGGTTTCCTTCCGTCTCAACTAAACTAGTTGTTTTGTCAACACTAAAATAAACGAGGCAGAACCTAGGAACCTTATTTAAACTTTGATAAGACATTTTAAATGTTTCCTAATGTTTCAATTGCAATTTATCACTGTGTAGACAAGAGGACACTCAGTGCCTTTTATATGTTCACAGGGACATAACAAGTGACATATTACCATGATTAACAACGCAAAAAAAAAACGGTTAGTCGACTTGTCTAACCTTTGTCCTTTTGTAATCTGCCTTTGAAAACAGACATGAATCTAACAGACACTCTTTTTATAAATACAAGAATGTTGAATGTTGCTTTTTAGCAATTTGTGCCTCAAAACGTTACTGTTATAAAAGATTTGGTTTACGTTGTGTTAGACTACAGTTTTATTTCTGAATGAAATAAGTTTTCTATCTATGATACCTCTATTTACATTAAAAAAGAAGACATGAAACAGTTCTTGATTGACTCTGCTGAAATTATGTTTTCACTATGTTCTTAAAAGATTATCTTAGCCTCAACGTTCAAACAGAAAAACTGTTCTCATATAAAAATAGCAAAGGAAGAAACAAAACAAAAAATAGTGTATGAACTTTCTTTAACCTTAAGTCAAAATGTAGCTAATTGGTAGTCCCTTTCACGTTTTTGTGAAATCGAAAATGATAATAAGATTTAATTTGAGGCAGTTTCTTAAAAATGTTGTCCAAGGTAATCTGAACAGTTATAGGTTTGTTCAACACAGGTAGCTAGCAACATCAAAGAGTGAGGAAACGAAAGTTGGTCCTGTTTGCTGTTTCAGCGACCCAAAACACCAATCAGGGGCGAATTTTGTGTGGCCCGTTATCAAGAAATTATATAGGCCACCTTGGAAAATACCATAATACTCTTTGTTTGTCCCCCCAAATTTTGCATAAGCATTGTTTTTGTTTTCTCTTGGGACCATTGTAAGTCCCAAGAGAAACTGGACACAATGCTTATGCAAAATTTGGGGGGACAAACAAAGAGTATTATGGTATTTTCCAAAGTGGCCTATTGAATCGCCTCATGAAGACCGCTCAGAACTAGCAACATGTAGTTCCACATGAAAGCAGAGTTTTTGTTATGGCTCCACAGTTGTCTGTGTGAAGCTGAGCTTGTTTTTCACCTAGACCATACACCTTATTCCAAAATGGCGGGCCAATAAATTATTCTTTTGTTTGCATGTTAATTAGTCCTCTTTGCCTCGTCTGCATGTATAAGACACAAAAGAATTTTGAAGTGAAAATGAGGCAAAGAGGGCTAATTAACATGCAAACAAAAGAATAATTTATGGCTGTCGTTCCAAAAAAACAGTGTACATATGAAATTGTACTATTGGCACCCTTTCCATTCTACACATTTTAGTCAACGATTTGCAACACACACCAAAAAACGTGCTTTTTTGTCGGAGTTTTAAGATGAATACCGTATTTACCCATGTATAGGTGGACCCCTCAATCTAGAGCCAAAAAATGAGTTTTCTTGAAAAACTTATCCTTTATCTCAGAATTTTCTTTCAGGCATGCTATGGTTAGACGAAAAAAATCACAGGAAGCTTGCACATATGTGAGTATAAGCTGCATTTTCTTTATAATTTTTTAAATAAGCTTACAAAATCAAACATAGGTAGGACCTGGCTGATTCATATTTGACTGGAAATACAACTCCTGTGCATAGTCATAAGAGTAATGTAGTGTGTCTTGTAAGTAACTGTGAATATTCCCCTTTGATTGTTTGCAACATTTTTTGTAATATTCCCTTTCCATGGCAGCGAGGCAAAGATGGAATTCCTGAGCCCTAAATGCTTCTGCCTTTTGATCCTTTGGTTGATTGCTGTATTATGATTTAGGTTATTGTTTTCTTGACAAGTCGGTGGCTGGTCGCATAATTAAGACAAATGGACATAGTTGATTCCACAAATCACAGAGCTGTGACCATTGTGACCCTCCATGGGAAAACAGGTAAAAAGGTGATGGCCCGGGCACGTGTGCGATGACTCATGCGCATATTTTATTGGCAAAACAATGGGTGTCACGATAGCTTTTGTTTTACACGAATAAGCACGTTAAAACTTTTGTTCAAGTAGCGTGCTCAATGTCACGGCGATTGTGCAATTTTACATGCTACAGCTTTTATTTAAGTGGCACCTTAAATGTAACGCCAGGCGTGCAATATGACTCGGTAAAATTCCCGTGATTTGACATGGCTCAGAACCACAGTAAGACAATCGAAAGTTCGTAACAGAACAGATAAGTTTAATATTATTGAAAATAAACGTACTTACAATAAGCAAGGAATTAGAAGCACCATCTTGTTTTTAACAACAACAACACTTGTCAACAACACTAGTCTGTTCAAACACATACTAGCGTGTTCATTCTTCGAGTAAATTATGGGCTGTCCTTTGAATCACTTAGTCGGT
>BLAZ01000495.1:10000-14480 GCA_014633955.1 Acropora tenuis | reverse complement strand
AAAAAAACCGGAAACTGAAAAACAAAAAAAAAAAAAAAAAAAAAAAACTGAAACGCACAAGTGCGTACGCATACAATATAAAGAGCGAACACCAACTGAAGCACGACAGGTGATTATCTTTTTCTCGTGACACGGTTCTGGGAGGATTCTTGAAGGAATTACATCCACTCCTTCAATTGTCTGACAGGAGCAATCAAGCAGTCCCTCATGTGCCAAAGATTATTTGGTTTGTGCAAAACTACGGCCACTATATAACAGCAATCTGGGAAATAAAGGTACCGTGCACTGTAAAAGTAACAGATGCGATCTTTGCAACTATGTTAATCCCAGTAGTAGTTTCACGAGCCACACAACCAAAAGAAGCTATAACATAAATTACTAGTTAGATTCTAATAATGTTGTGTCTTTTACTTGTAAGGTTTGCAGACTGCAGTGTGTTGGATCAACCAGCACTAAATTTAGGCTGAGATTTAATAACCACAAAAGTAGGCTAAGAGCTCATTCTCGTATATCTAATATTGACAGAGAAAGAGACGACTTTGTCTATAAGCATTTTCATGGTCCTGGACATCAAGGACTACCGGATGTTAGTGTCCAGATTATTGATAAAGTTCACAATAACGAGAAACTGGCTGTAAAAGGAGGAGATTGACCGTATAGATTACAAACGTCGAAACCAGAGGGCCTCAACGATAGCGACTTCTTTGACAGCCAGAATCATGTCACGAGAAAAAGATAATCATCTGTCGTGCTTCAGCTGGTGTTCGCTCATTATATAGCACGCATACGCACTTCTGTGTTTTCGTTTTTCTTGGCTTATGCCATGTTCGTTTTCTCTTTTCAATTACTGTGCGCACATTCTATGCTCTATTTAATCAATCAAGTTTGAAGCTTAAGTAGCGTGTAGGTAACAGTTTTTAGTCACCCTGAGGAAGGCCGATTTGTGCGGCCAAAATATAGGTGTAAACTCTTCATTTGTGTTCTATAATTTATTTCTTGTTTGGAGAAACCACCTACACAACATTTCATGCTTGTGTGAGATCTTGCATAACATTTTATTTTGCATAACATTTATGCTCACATAACACATCACAGAATACCCTAGAATTTTCTCAAGATAGATATCCTTGCAGACTTCATTTAAGTACATAAATTTTGTGATATGTGCCCAGAGAGAGGCTGTCTACTGACATAAGTTATCTATTTTAAGCAATATTTAATTTCTTGCATGCGCATTTACAAACCTAATATTACTAGTATTCTCATAACTTTTCTCTATTTTGCTTTAGAGAGTACACTTGACAAACAAGTCAATAAATTCCAGCTGTCATTGTAGCATCATTATATTCAAAAACAAAATAGCTCCCTCTATAGTCTTACGGAAATGAAGGGTTTTGTTCAAACATACAGCTCTGACCTTTGTTTTTCTTTGTCTTAGATTATTTAAATCACTTCATACATATTATTTAAGAGTGGTTTTGCTGCTTCACACGTATATACAAAATTTTTACACTACCATAACCCCTAAAATACCCAAGAGCTTAGTGTAGTCTCCGACTTGAAAAGAGCACACACCCCTTGTTGCTGTAGGCAGCCGCGAAGTTGTTTGGACAGACCTTTGACATAAGGTAAAGCTGCAGTAGATTTTAATTCAGTCGTGGGTTTAGCATGGTTGTGTGTTCTTCTGGTCTAGAATAACCGTTAGAAACGAGAACAGCTGCCTGGTGTTTTTTCTCCTTGGAGACAACAGAGGGCAAAGTCTACAAATTATGAGATGATTTTTGATGACTTTCAACTAACCTCTTTAATTACAAAGTCAGTGTATCGTGTATACCAGTGTCCAGTTTTTCGTCCACTTCTTGTGGTCTTTACAAACAATGTTCATGTGTTAATTGTTTTTCAATTCACATGTTGATGACACAACAAATGTCATGATATTAAATTACTTATCAGAGTATCAGTGTTTTAAGTATCTATATGCTCCATCCTATCAAACTGGTTCACTAGTCTAACTTTCTTGAAGTCACTTCCTATACTGTAAATCTTGCTGAATCATATTACCCTCCCCCTTATCTTTGTACCAGAAAATAACAATAGCTCCCCCTTCATAAATAATGACCGGTCACTAAACAATTCAGTGTTTGTGTAAAATACGTATTAACAGTGTAGCTTTCAACTACCGTACAGCATCTCCTATTAAATCCAAAAGACATTGGCGTGTATCTTCCTTTAGTACAGTTTTGTAAGAAGATATCAAAACAAGGGAAGCCAACATTATGCCCAGCTTTAAACTGCAACCCATGCAAGGTTGGGAGAAATAATGTAAAACTAGCTGCATTCATTTCGCGATGACATAATTCACAGTATGAGGGGAATCAATACTTATATTGAAGCGCATTAGTCAGTCTAGGTCCAGCACACATATAAATTCACAGTAACTCATAAAAATTGACAATGAGTGAGCTGTCTTACAAAAATATGCCGTAAGATGAAAAGATTCAAACTGTACTGACCTGTCACAAACAGCTCCTCATTGTATCGCCAAAAACAACACCCACAGCAAAAAAAGTGGCGTTCGCCTGCTTAGAAAACAATCGGTTAACATTGCAAAATACGGCATTTTCCAATCGTAAAATCCGAGGTTTTCTGTTCGTTTTCCTGACGCTGAACTCGAGTATTCGTTCCATTATCCGACAGTTTTCCACGACAGTGAACACCAGGAAAATAAATTGTTTTCCACGACAGTGAACACCAGGAAAATAAATTGTTTTCCGGTCACTAAACAGCATGTTAACTGGTGTTTACAGGAGTTTCTCTCATTTACTTGTTGTTTTCCACTTACAAAACAACGCATTCACTGGAGTTTTCAGTGAGGTTTCTTGCATTTTCTCAAACCGTGAATGCGCGCAAAATGCCAGAAAACCGCTTGTTCTTCAGCGTTCACCAGTTGGTTAACGCTTAAAAAACACGGCGTTTTCCTTGAAAACAGCGATTTTGTCACGTATACACCTACTTTTTTTAATTTATATATTTATTTAAATGACAAGCAGCTTTTCATGTCATAGTATAAACATGATCTAAAACAGAATGCTTCATAAACATACCTGAAAAGACATTACCAACCACCCTCTGGCTGGAGGACATGGTTGGATGCATTATGCAGAGTTCAACATCTTCCCCTCCAGACTGCCTCCTAATTTGTTTTCCTACAGCTACACAATGGAAAAACGAAATCATCTGAGCCTTCCACGACCTTGTAAAACTGCAATCTGTAAATAAAGAAAGGACAAACTACAGAATGGGCCATTTCATTTCTTGTACACACACCCTCCCCCTATTGAAGGGTTCTCTACGAATTTACACCCTAACAAAAAGAAGATCAAATGGGCAACAAAATCACCCTCTATGACTGTACTTCTTCACTTCGACCGCGGAGCCACTACAGCCAGCCCCCTTCAAAAAACAGAGGTCCTATATTCTGTAGTTTCGAACACAATAACACTTACCGATTCAAGTTTTCCCTTCGCAAGATATCTTTAATGGCACCTGAGGTGGAGTTGTTGCTGAATTCGAATCCTTTTATTCTATCGCTGCTCTCTAGAGCATGAATGACACTGCTTCTTGGTACTCTTAGGGAGTCGCAAAACTGCAAAAGCAGAAAAGGTTGCTGCCACTGTTGCCTGACATACTTTGCTATCTTCGCTTTTGCTTCAGAGACTCAAGAGTGACACGAGTGGGAAGGAGCGTGTAAATGTCAAGTTCCTATTAATATAACACTTCTTTAAAACTCTGTCCGTTGTTCAGAATCTGGAAAATTGGTCTGGTTGGTTGCAAAAGAGTAGAGTCTTTGAGGCCCCATTGGATATCTGACTTCTGGTGCAATTCCAAACACGTTTAGGGCGGCATGCTTCCCTGTCCTGGGAGCTTGCATCGCAATAAATTAAGAAAACCTTGGTCCCTAACCCTTTCACCACTAAGAAGCCAGAATGAAGGTTTGTTTCCTATACATTGGAAAATCAGGTGTGTTACATTAAGGTGGCCCCCTATAGTTTTTTGAGCGCGCGCGAACTTTAAAAATTCTATGTGAAAGTCGCGCGCGATAAACTGCAATGAAATGTAAACAAACATGGCGTCCAAATTTGTGAAAAATCTGTCTGGAATAAGGCAGGATGTAAGTCCCCCAGTTCGAACAGCAGTTACTCCAACGACCTTGCGGTGTGCTAATGGGCATTTTGGAAAAACGAAACAGCAAAAGGGCATTGGTCCATGAGAGAGGAGTTAAAATCTTGGAGACTCCAAGAGACTCCGACTCCGAGTGCTAAAAGGAAACTTGTCTTTTAAAGCGCCACGGATGAAAACGAGCCTCCTCCCAATTGTCAGACAAGAGGTTTAAAAGGTAAAGAACAATTGTTCACGCGGAAAGTATAAATCGAGTTCGGAAGTCAGTAAATCTAAATCGCATGTGATGAACTACTTCATA
>BLAZ01000495.1:0-7500 GCA_014633955.1 Acropora tenuis | reverse complement strand
GATCAAAATTGGCATCGTCAAGTATGCCATAGCATTGTTCAGTAAATCCTCCTCATCAACTTTAAGTTTTTCTCTGTCATTGCTCATATAATATCTTTCAGGTCTTCCAGCAACCCAGAAGAAGAAACCCAAGCTGGTTTGTAGTCACTGTCCCTAGGAGGGCACCAGAAGGTCACTATCACTGTCATTGTGGTTGACAATAACAATGGTGCTCTGGCAGCTGTTCCACGGACAGCTGAAGAATTTGATATATCTTCCCTGGTTGATCTGTTCAGGCTGAGACAATACATGGTATGGTCCAGGAACAGGAGAATTTGCCCTACTCTGCTTTCCTGTAACTGTTACACTTTCCTCTCCATTGTCACTAAAAAATGATTTGAAGGCATTGTAATATCTATTTGAGTACGTGTAAGAAATTGATCACAGATGACTACTCATAACACAGTTCTTGACTTATAATCATTCAACTGTGTCATGAAAGATATAACTTGTATGCATTACATGTATGTGAATGCACTGTTAACTACTCATTCTATGCTGTAGATTTGAATTATAGATGTGAGATAGGATGGCAGGTTTTGCTTTGAGATGAGGCTGGGATCTGGAGAGACAGGAGTAGCATATTTTTCTGTTTGTCAAAACAACCACAGACACCCTTTGTGAACTGAACCATTGCACTCCATCTTTCTTTTCTATCTATATATGAAGTGTTCCGAACTATCTTAATTGCCTTTGGTTTGTCTCTGATGAAGAAAAACATACAAGTGTAGGTACTTGTGGACACAGATTGTAAAATGAAAATAATGAATTGTAAGATCATTTAGTAAGTGTGCATGGCCAACATGTATTCTTAAATATATGTACATATACTGTATTTCTTAAACCTTACAAAAAATAGCATTAGTATTGTGACTATAAACAAAGGGGGACAAGTGCCTTCCTTTTTTTGCCATGCAGCAATTCATGCATAAAAACATTTTCATGGCATTCAAGGCATTCGATTAGCGTACCAACCATCTACAAGAAATAATCAAGAAAAGCCGATATTATGAAAAGCAACAACCCACCTTCTCAGGGAAAACTAAAACGTTTGTTCACAAAGCATTGTTTTGTATACCAATACTGTGAAATTGTGTTCATAGTATGGTTCAGCACTTAGAAGTGCAAAAACAGCCCTATACTGACTTGGTTTTGGCAGGCACATTTTCACCCTCTTAAAATGTAGCAATAGCAAGCATACCCTTTAATAAGACATTTTACAACTTTGTGTTACATGAAGATTCACATTACAGTTTGTCCTTTTCACTGTAAAAATTATTTTTTTATATAAAATGCATTCTTGTTAAAGAAACGTTTTAGGGTTTGGCATTTCACCGCTCATCTCAGATTGTACATCTTGCTCCTGATTCTGGATACCACTGGGAATATTTCTCTGTAATGGGCGGATGTATATGATAGCTTGGCCAGCTACATCTTTAAGTCGAGCTGGTGAGTATGGCATTGGAAGCTTATTCAATCCCTGGTCTTCACCTCTTCTCTGAAATAGGCAAAGTTCATACCCTCCAGCCAAAGCAAGACGAGGAAATCTTTCCAACAAGTAGTAGACAAAAAAATTTCAGGGTACATTTTTGTACTTTCTTTTTATTTCGTGACAGCTGAGCTTTGGGTTGGAAGGAGCATCCTCCTCTGGCAGAATAATTGAACACCCTACAGTTGCTGGACTGTTAACTGCATCAGTGGATTGAGCAACACTTGCGTTACTTAAGCCGGTAGGACCTAAATAAGTATGACACATCCTGATCAGTGGCTTTTTAAGTGCAACTAAATCAAGGCTAGGCCTAGACACAAATATCTCGGTATTTTTAACGAAGGTTTTGGGAAAATGTGATGATATTTACAAATATTTAGGATTGTTTTCCTTAATTCTAGGGTTTAAATCCTTATTTACTTCAGTGAATAACATATCCCATAAAGGCATAGGTGTACGCCATTGTTGAACTAGATGGGGGATACCGTGGTCCCGAATGATTTGCCTGATTCATTGGCCCCCTTGAGAGAAAATGTAGTCGCTGTTTTGGATTGGCTAACATCATCTCCAAGCGACCTGTCCAGGTTTTGAATCATCTTGGGGGCATTTGAGAAAAGAAAACGACTTACATTTTGAGATATTTATAGAATTTTTCGGGACCAAAAAAAGAGAGACATTTGCACAAAATTTCCAAAATTTCCGGAAAAAAATGGCAAGACAAGACAAGACTTGTGTATAAGCCGCACCTTTTTCCTTAAGTTTTGGGTCAAAAATCGTGGATGCGGCTTATACATGAGACCATTGACTTAAGAGAAGGCAAACTGGCTTGTTCTTGTCACAAATTGAACTACTGAAAACCTTCAGTAAATAAAGAGTAAGTAGTTCTTTCAAGCGTTTGAGCAGTTAAACACCAACATGCATGGAACCTCCATTCCTCCGCACAGCTGCTTACAATGGCGTCTACGACCAATCACTTCGACAACGATTTCTCCAGAACTCGCAAGGCAAATGGATGACCGTTTCATCTCCCTTTACGACTTTCACGGGCATGTTTGTCCATGGCGTTGTTAAACCCTCGTTTAGGAACAAGTTTTTATCCGATCAATGGTTTCCATACGTCTCAACAAACATGATATCCACACACAGCTGATGCAAAAGAGATTTCCATGTTGTTTACTACGTGACTAGGCCGAGGCTTTCTCTAATGTTTTTTTCAGCAAATCAAAAAAGAGTGCATTCTTGAGCAACTTATTAATGTCACTACAAATACGCAATGTTTATTAGATTTTGTCAAGTTTATTGCTAACATCTGTGAACAAACAACCTACTTTTTTTCACTTACAAAGGTGCTTTTTGGACTTCTTATTTTTTTCCGGAAGTCATGCTTGAAATTGGGGGTGCAGCTTATACACGAGTCTTTACGGTATTTTGAGTCAATGGAAGATCAAATTTCAGTTCAAAAGGGCTGCAGGGTACACGTCTTCCTTGTGGTAATTTTGAAGATCCGTTTTATGGGAACAAATACAACCTTTTAAAACCGCAAGGAAAAACATCTCAGCATAATTAGCTAGTAGAAAGCATAAACGAATGGAAATCAGTAAGTAAATTTCGCTCAAAAGTTGCATTGTTTTTCTCTCATTCTTGAAACTCTACAACCCTATTATTTTTAGCAATCTGTCGAAAGGCAAGCGTTACCTTTGCACAGAATGTGCAGTGCTCACCTTCATTTGCAATTGAAATTAACTGATCTGCCACGTGGCGCAACGTCGCAATGTCGCATTCCTTATCCATTCTCCTTCCATGCTGAACCAAACGCAGCTCATTTCTGGAAATGACGTACTTATGAGCCATTTTCCGGAAATGACGCATTTTTAAGAGCCCGCAAAAAAACAGCGGGTTCTTTGTCCAAGGTAGCCATTCATGCATGTCAGAGGATAAAAAGTGAAACTGGCATAAAATGAGTAGCAAGCATGTTGGAAAACAGATTTTGACTCACACAAGTGTAAGAAAAGTGATGCCGCATTGTGAGGGATCAAAGTTGCGTTGTGAAACTCCAATGTCGAATTGTGAACATCACAGATTAAAATGCAACAGACATTGAATATGAAAGTTGAATTTTGGCGGGCATATAACGCCATAGACTAGCCATCCAGATCTTGTGGATGTTTACAACAAATCCATCAAAGGATAAATATAAAATATAATAGAAATAGACAAAAAATATTCGTGATAATCCTTTTATTTTGGTGTGTGAAGACGTTATGACAGCCTGCTAATTGTGGTACTTTTTTTGGTAGCAAAAAGCCTCTTCTTGATGCTCAAATGGCCACGCCATGCAGTAATATGTTTTGCTGGAATATCTTTGTAACATAATTGCTCACAAGAGGCCAGGGGAACTGTCTTGCCTGAAAGGTGCAACTCGATACGGCCAAACAGCTAAACAACATATTGAAAAGTGCGAAGAGATTGTCGTGGTCTGTCCTCAATGCAACCAAACAGCAAAGTGGAGAACCCAGCGCACAAGAGTGCATGTCCCATAAGGGAAACTAATTATTTGTGGTTGCGGGAAAAACTGGAAACACGGCGACCTTGACTACGGTAAAAACCCTTGTGTAAGAACCTAGAATTTTGGAGGTTCAGGCAGTGAACAGATTCTTATATTTTTGGGTAATTTTTCCAGTAACAGGCTGATTAGGTTAAGACTGTTGAGTTGCTTTTAAAACCTGGTTGAAGGTTAGGACAAAATAGAGAAGGAAAATATTAGTGCGTGGAACCATAACAATACAAGGATATTGATTTTTTTAAAGTTTTAACCTATTGTTAACAATTATTAATTTATAACCATCAAATAATCTGTTGTCCTTTCTTCAAAGTTGACGGTCACTTTGATCTTTCCTCTACAGGCATGGTTTGCAATTCAGCCCCAAAAAACTGTGAGGTCGGTACCTTTAAGTGGTCTGTACACCCCAACACAAGTCAAGTTGCATGCTCCCCTTTCTTTGAAAAGTGAAACAGGAGGTGGCGCCTATTTTTTGCAAAGAAAGGTTACAACTTGGAGTATGGCTTGAAGCACGTCCAGGGAGTAAGCCCTATTCATTTGGTGTTAAGGTTAGTTAGACGACCCTTAAATTCTCTCGGTCGGTTATTTATTTTTGCTGTTGTTTTCCAAAAGGACAGAAGTTATTGCCCCTTGCTATTCCGTTTAATCGTCGTTAGGTCAACTTCAAGACAATTTGCAACCCAAAAAAGGTACAACTGTCCTTTATAAAAGAAGAACTACAAATGTTACAGGTGAAAAGGTGATCTACAACATATATTGAATGAGAAACAGATAAGATCCGACAAGGAGGGAAAGTTTGCTCTTCAGCTTTTTATTGCTCTTCAGCTTTGTCATGGAGTGCCACGAGAGCAGTTACCACTTCCAGAACATCCCTGTTGTGAATATAAATGATGTGAGGAGCACTGGTATCCCAAGATCTATAACTGTAAGGATGGATCAACTGGAACCCGTCTATTTATAATTGTAAATTTTAAATTTTTTCTACTTTATTAACCTAGCTCTCATTCTGAATCAATGAAATTCTTTTTTCCTATTTATTTTCATTTTGATAATTGACATGAATTGTCTCCAATGCAGCAAATGTGGGTCTTAAATGGTTCTTTGTAGATTAATTTGAAGTCACAATTGTATTTTCTTGAAGGGGTTTAAAAGGTTTAAATGCCTCTACGTATACTATGTGTTATATGCAACTGTTATCTCAATAAAACGAACTAGCAACCAACTGCGATCCTGTGACTATGCATGACCAAGGCATGATAGATAATAGCAGATTGGAAAAAAAACAAAGCAAAAATGGAACTTTGTTTCTCATAGCTGTACTTTCTAATAAGTTGTCAAAAGCGAAAAAATATAAGAGACAGCTGGTCTGGACCTTATGAAGATTCTCAAAAAAAAAGCGGTCTTTTCAAGGAAAACTGGCCTTTTAGGGAGTCTTTAAAAGCTGGCTCTGAAAGAGACGGTCTTTTAATCTTAATGTCTTTTAAGAAATCTAAATTATCTAGCTTTTTTTTGGTCTTTTAAAGCTGACTTTTTAAGTAGTCTTAATAAATCTTAATAAATGGCCTGCCATTTAAGGAATCCTGTAAAGCTGGCAAGTTGGCTTTTCAGAGAGTCTTAAGTAGCTTGCCATTCAAGGAATCCTATAAAGCTTGTAAGTGGCTTTTCAAGGAGTCTCAAATAGCCTGCCTTTTAACAAATTCTAATTGCAAGTACCTGTGAGGCTGGCTGAAAAGGCAGTAGAAGCCGTAAATAAAGCACTACTTGCTCATTGGACTGTAAGGCCTGCTTTTTCAAAGAGGCTTGGGTGTATAAAATTCTCAGTATTTCCTTTACTACCTGCAAGCCTCCAATATTAACAGTTGCTGTTGATTGCTCAAGGGATTTGGGACTTTGCATGAGACAACACAAGAAGGCACTTGACAAGATCCCACTGGTTTTGAGGTGTATAGCCAGAAAACAGTTCACACGTTCACTGCTGACCTTGTCAAAATATTCTTCAAATTGCAAAGTTTTTGGATTACCATGAACGTCATCTGCAACAAATGACGCATATTCCTTCTTCAGGAAGTCAACCTCAGTTTCCCTGAGCCGTTCCAACAGCTTCACTGAGATGCTGATTCGACCTGCCATTACCTGGGGGTCTAGACGTCTTAAAAAACGAACCACTGGAAACTTAAATGGACAGTTTTCCAGTAACTTTTCACTAGTGCGAGTGAGAAATGCCTTGCAATCAAGTTGAAATTACCTCTGCTCCTGCTGTGTAATTTCCTCATTCTTTCTCAGGCCATCAACTTCTCCCTTTATGATAATACTAATGTCAATAGCTTTGCTCTGTTTGCTTTAATTATTTGACGTTACATCAATCTTTGTTAACCGTGTGAAGGTTTTATCAGAAGTTGTGACACTGTCTTTCAAGAATCTACTCATTATTGACCTCAACAGCTTCTCTAGCTAGGATGCAAGGAATGGTACCATAGGGCTGTTTGTCTGACATCTGGCAAGGAAAGGGTGGAAATCTTGTGCCAAGGCTATCCATAAATGAAGCTTTGCTTTGAGCAACTTGTCGAGTGTGACTGCTTTGGCAATGTACTGATATCCTTCATGTTTCTTTGGTGCTGTCTTTTCCACAATATTCTCTCATACTTGAAAGAAGTGTGAGTGACTTTCCAGCAACTGGAGGTTCTCTGGCCAACTACTGAAACCAAGCAAAGGAGATTGAAATATAAGCAAATAAAAGTGAAAGGTGATTAAACCTTGCCTAGTTAAACATCAGAAATTGTTTGAAATAGGCTATGTTAAAGCCAGTGCAAAGTTTCAAATGAACAAAGAACTATTTTTGCCATAACCATAGGAATAATTAACAAGATTTTAAAATAAAAAAGGCGTGAGATGCTTTACAAATTGGCCAAGGATCTTTCGGGTAGTCAGAGTGTTGACATGGCAGGTGATCATGCGTTTTTGTGCTCCGCTATTTTTGTCATTACTTGCTTTTTTCTAAGGCTATTCCGTTTCTTTGGAAGATGTTGTCAGTGACTATCAAACATGTTTCTGGGCGTATGAAGAAGAAATTACGCTTTCCTATGAACCACGTGGCAGCCATGTTGATTTTGAAAGGTTAAGACACTCGAGGAGAAGGAGGTTTCATCCAGCTAGGGTCAGTTACTACTCAAATACTTGTGCTACATTTAATTTGGAGTATTTATTGCTCTCTGGCGACATAGAAGCTAATCCTGGACTTCAACATGCCTTTGGGCAAGCTCAGTATTCTAATAAACAATCATCCGCTGTCTCTTTAAATGCAAGATCAATTTGCAACAAGCTTCAATCGGCGTCAAAATTGTTGAAACACTCTTATCTTTTAGGGGTTATTTCAAGCTCGGTTCGAACATCCCCCACCCCCCTCACCCCCCGG
>BLAZ01000494.1:36530-41530 GCA_014633955.1 Acropora tenuis | reverse complement strand
AGATATTTTCTGTATAGAACTGAAACTATGCACAATTGTTATGTTCACTGTGACACTTCCATATGGAAATTACACAGCACAACCACAAGAAAGTCTGTTAGACTCTTGAGAACAAATAAGGGATTTTCAATTTTGGGAAGGTTGGATCAGTCATAACCACTATCAGAGTGTGTAGTTCTTGCAGCACATCAAACTTGCAAACTCTCAACCCTGTAGACTAATTAGTATTTGCTCAGATATTCCATATTTTGTGATGTTACATCATCTTGTGTCCATTTTGAGGTCACAAGTCCTCGAATTTGCGTAAATCAAAGTTTTGAATAACTCAGCAACCAAGAGTGCCATTACAATAGAATAAAGACCGTTGTTCATCATTTTGAAATCTCTACCTAATAAGCTAGTAAAAAATTTTGTGTCATATACACTTTAAGAAGTATGACAATGTTTACTTTGTGATCAACTCATGTGATGAAGGACTAGGAATGATGAAATTTCTCCATGATTTACAGGTATATAAAGGCTCTGGCCAAAATTACATCTTTATGAGGGCCTGTTACTCGGTGTTCAATAAAAGAGATGGGGAATATAAGATCAAACTAATTGTGCAAGGAGACAGTTCAAATAAAGTCAGCATCTTTTTTTCTATTTTTTTAAATTTATTTATTTATTTTTTCTTAATAAATAAAAATTTTACATCAATGAGAAGAAATAAAATAAATGAGTAAATAAATAATTAAAGAAGGGGGAAGGGGGGCTCCATTTCTTAAATTCATTTTAGCCTTGACTTGTTTAGCCATTGTTACTGTCATTGTTTGTATATACATATATATTGCTCTATGGTATAGATAAATGTTGGTGAACTCAAAAAAAGGAAAACGCAGAGAGACCTAACTATAGTAGACAGTTGCGTTAGCATAACGATGTCGACGGTGAGGCTTCCTCAAACGTACTAGGGGGCTTGGAAAGTTGCAAAGAGAAGATAAAACTACGGTAAAGGCTCTTTGTTACTGTGGAGATTACGAGATTTTGAGGAGCGGGAGTAGAGGGTTCCATTTCTTCGAGATTAGGCAAGGATTGTTCGATTCTATATTGAACTGAGATTTAAGTCGCACTAGGAAGCTTGTTAAAAGAGGAGTCTTGTTATTCGCCTTGCAGCTCCATATGTGATGTCTCGCTAAAAGAAAGCAGAAGTTCAGTTGAACTGAGAACTGAGAACTGAGACGTGTCAGGCCTCAGGCCCAAATATATAGCATCTTGCGATCAGCAGTACCCTACATCGAAGAGAGAATGTTGCTGTCTTGTCATGGCAGTTATTTGGAAATTGGAAGACATGACCAGGAAAAGAGAGTTAAAAGAGTGTTATACTAGAACATGTACATCAAAACCCCAACCATGGGGTAAGGGTGGAAAATGAGACGTCAATTTATTCCTAGAAATGACTACAAATATTCTAAATACAAAACATGCCACTATAGTGCCAGCTGGAAGAAAGAGGGTGCATATAGTCAATTCGTGATACATGCCCATGCAGTGAAGTCAAGAATGCTTGATGCCACCAGTGCAAAACATATTTTGAAGCAGAACCTAAAAACAATCAATCAAAGAATACTACGTACAATGCCATCTGAAAACAAGAACGTCCCTACAGTTAACAAACTTATTTGGCCAGTTGCAAAGGGGTCAGTGCTCCACAAACAACTGCAAGGATTTTGGATGACTGAAACTCATTTTTTTATACCTAGTCAGCTGACTTCTCATCACTCGCTACAGCCATCATTGGCGTGTCAACCAAGTCAACAGATCGGAAGTCTATGTGGCAATCAACTCATCTGGCAAAATGAAAATATAAGTGGTGGTCAACTTTTCCAGCAATGTGGCAATTCTCCTGAAAGTCAACTCACTCAAGCAAATACAAATACATCTGCCGAGTGCCCCAACTATACCCGCCCCCCCGCCTAAGTTTATCCAAAGTTGCCACCCCTACCAATAAAATATTCCGATTAAAATGTCAACCACATCTATTCAGTCCTTCTCCTAATATCTTTGAGAAAAGCAAGTATCTTAAGCTCAGGAGCTGCATTTCAATGCAAATGGCCAAGCAAATAATAATCTATGACACGTGGAGAGAAAATGGCATGTCACAGCATCAACGTTTGGTAAAATAATTAAGAGGAAAGGCCCCCCCAACAAATGAATTTGTGAAATCAAGATGCAAACCAAGAAATAGAAGTAACTTACCTTATGTTAAATATGGCACAGAAAATGAGGGGAGAGTTGCAGATCTTTATGTTAACAAAATGCATGAAGAAGAATACTGGAAATGCAGTTACCAGTATTAGGTCCAAGCGTCAACTCAGCCCTTCCGCATTTAGGGGCATCTCTCTACCTAGAAAAGCTAAATGAAATAATATGTCTTAGAAAAATACTATCACGATGGAAAGAAGATAAACAACATAAAATGGTAAAACATAATTCAGCTATTACACATCTTTTGGTTTGAACAGTTATCCTCAAAGATTGTATTTTTAACGATACTGTCTCATCTGTCTTTACAAGTATGAAGTGTTATCGCTATCTGATAATTCGTGACCGCATGAAGTTGAAGATAGTTCCTTATTATTGTACTTGTAAAGTTTCAAAATTCTAATTATTGTAGAGGTAAGGAGAGCACAGATAATTATTATTGAGACTGAGCTCAAGATGTATTTGCTTATGTGCATGTAAAGTTCACTGAATTCACAAAACTATGGATGCTTTTTAGAACTGAAGGGTCAGATTTTTCTTCTACATTTAAAGAACAAGATTTTGAAAATTGACAAGTAACAAAGGCAACAGACCATATCTGACTTACACAGCCATGCAGCGACAGTGGAATATCCTGACCAAAAATGTGCCATACCTTCTCAAGTTTTATAGATCTCCCAACATGGATCCGTACATTGGTAATACTGATGGTTTGAAAGCATTCATCCTTCGGAAACTGATATTGTGCTGATGTTTCTAGGATACAGGTGGCTAACAAAAGACAAGCAACAATTTGGAGTAATGCAAATAAGGTCTTTCCATGTTTTGTGGACTTTGTCAGAATTCATTTCAGAGTGTATCTGTTAGTCTTTGGGCATGGCACACTTTCTGTGTCGGCAAGAATTCCTCTAACATCCTCACAGAGGCCTTTAAACCCCCTGGGTAGATTTTGCTCGATCGATTTTGCTTGTTAGCCCATATTAGAAAACTTCTTAACATTATGTACAGGTAGCTGACCCATGTAATCAACACGCCAGAACTGTGCTTAGAGAAATGCCACATCTGTGAGCCAGGTCCTATCCCAATACTCCCAATCCTATTCGTGTTAAAAACATCCATATTTGATCAATTGGTCAATTGTGAGTGAGGGCGCGTTCTGGTCTTATATCAGATGATTATTTAAGTGTTTTGCATAAAATGTTGTATGCGAGTTATGTTAGGAGAATTTAACTATTATGTGGCCCAGAAGGAAAGCTTGTTCGATTCCACTTCATAGCTAAATTTCTTCCGAGATGTCTTTAATTTTCCTGCGTATTAGCTATGTTGAGAGAATTTTTTTCAGAAGAAAGTTTTCTCTAAAATTCGAAAAATAATCACCCGAAACAAACATCGTAACCGAATGCGTACGCAAATTCTTACCACGATGGGTGACTCGGAATTTTTTTGACTGATGTCAAATACCCTCGAAAAGTTCTCAATTCAAAGTCCAACTTTGAAAGACGTGGATCACAAAATGGAGGGCGACATGTTGTTTCGAAGCTATGCTTTTATCGGCATTGTTCTCTTTATTTGTTCCATTTTAAAAGCATTTATTTGGATTAGGAAAAAGATTTTTGGTTTCCTTAGGACACATCTTGGGATGAAACTATTCAAAGATCGCTCAGGAAGAATAGGACGTAAAAATCTTGTCTTTCGTAGGAGCCGATGCGGTCGTGGCAGAAATTCTAACGGAAAGAGCAGAGGGCAAAACATCCAGGTATTCAAAAGCAGTAAATACATGGAAGTAAGACTAACGTGATTAGATTAGCCTTTTAGTTATTTTCTTGCATGGGGCTTTGAACCATTCATAAGTCTATTGTTAATTTCATGTATCTCTATTTACGTGAGATACAAATAAACTATTTGTTGTTATTGTTCCAGCAAAGAAAGAAAACTGTCTTTAAGGAGGAGCAACGGAAGAAGGTGCAGCGACAGGCATCACCTATTATACAAAAGTCACAGGCAGCAGCCGAGAGCAAGGAAGCAGAGATGTTCACCGACCATTTGAGTCTATTAACACATACTAGCTCACTTTTGTACACGAACACCCTTTCTCAAGAAAAAGATTTACCATGTGTGAGAATGTCTAAACTTGTCATGTCATCTAAAGTCAGAGAAGCATCCGCTCCACAGGGAGGTGAAAACACCAAATCAGCTACAGAGTCGAGCGGAAAAGAAAATAATCGGTCCCGTACAAAAAGGCGATATCAGGAAGAGGAACCGGTTATGTTCCATCGAAAGGAAATTAAAGCTGAAATGACCAGACAAGAAGCTGTATTACCAAAATTACCTGAAAAGCGACATCCAAATCATACTGTGTCAAAAAGGGTCGGTAAAACTACACCAAGAGAAAGCATGAAAGGGAAGAATAGGGACTGCCTCGACCTCGATGATAAGCAAACTCATAAACTTACCAGGGCTTCTCACACTCCAAGATTGTCTCAGTCGACGGATAAGGTTAAACCGAAAGTGTCAGATACCATGGATTTTGAAAACTATACTGAAGTCCCTTTCGCGACACTGCCTGAAAGCATCGTAGTCGATGACGTGTCGAATGGCTCAATTGACGAGTTGACTAACATTAGCGAAGTCCAAGCAATGGATACGACCGAATTAGATCACAGAGAATTGACCCAAATCACTCAGGAGACGCAACAGTCGTCGTGGAATTTCTTTCCAGTGCCAGGCTCACCGTTCCTGAAGACATCTTCCAGTTC
>BLAZ01000491.1:452197-457197 GCA_014633955.1 Acropora tenuis | reverse complement strand
GACACAGTCAGCGTTTATCTCCAACGGGTATGCGCGGAATGTGTAGATTTTGGCGGGCGCTTCGTTTTTTTCTGATTTGTTGTGTCCTAGAAGGAATGTTAGACTCGCTTCGACGTGTTGTCTCGGGCAATTCTAGACTTGATGAATATTCACAGTCGCAGTTTCTCAGATCTGTCAACACCAACAGAGTATCTGGGAAGTCGGTCTCGATTTGAGCAGGTTTTTCTTGCAAGTCCAAGAGCTCGGGTAATTCATGGACGAATCGATTCATGCGAAACATATAACCAGGGTCATCGTTTAAAACAATTTGATAATCAGTTTACTTATGTTGTGTATTAAATTACGTTTTTAGGAGCTTCATTCCTCTGAGGTTACAACTCCGCAAAAATTCATGATTTCTGGAAAGAGTTTTGATGATTATGTCAAAATGGCAGAGGAATATCGAAACAGGAAGAGTTCAAACAATAATTCCACCATTGATTCTTTTCTGTTTAATCATTCAGTGACATCAGCAAAGCAAAATGCCGATGTTATAAATGATAAACAGTTTGAAGTCAGCCCCTTTAAACCAGCTGTTGATGAGCTTGTAGTTAAAAGGAAAATTGTCGAAGCTCTGAGTCGCTTGGAAAATGGCAATGGTGAGACATGTGGTAAACAAAAGAAATCAACAAAAGCCACAAACAGAAACTTTCCTTCTGATGGCAGCAAAAGTGGCTCCTGGAGGTGTGCTTATGACTTAAACCCTGTGGGTGAACAAACAATTAAACGTTTATCAAGTAATTCACCTGCTGAACCAGTGGAAGGGGTAGGGTTTTCATCTGAAAGTGATAAGGATGATGAGGAGATAGATGTTGTAACTACAGAGGATGATGGTAATGCAGCAGAGCAAATTGGATCTTGTGAAAGTTGCAATGTTGTTGGAAACGAAAAGGATGTTTTATGTGGTGACAACAATGTTTCAGCTTATGTTAGCAAAACAAAGGCACGGCATGGAAACAAGAATACTTATGACCAAGATGTTGTTTGTGCAGATGATATGATTGGTGATAATGAAAGAACTGAACATGAGGCAAGCAGAGATGTTGATAACAGTGGTTCTAGAAATAAAGCTAAAAACACTGTCAACCAAGGCCAAGATAAGAGCAATAAACATGGACTAAACGTTTCAAATCAGTTGCATGGAGGAAAGGTGTGATTACATAAAATAAGTAAACGACAAAACAGCTTGAGTGTAAAAGTTACATTTGTCATTTCATATTATTTTGTCTGATTTAGGAAAAAAAGCTATAATAATTATTTATTAGGTATTAGTATAGGTAATAGCTTGATTTGTATTGATATTTGGCATAAATACCACAAGTGATATTTCAAAATTGTTTTAAATAATTTCATGAGCCGTCAGGCGAGTGAAATTTGGGGCAATTTTGAAATATTAATAATTTCAAAATTTAGAAATCTTTCCGCTATTTTTGTGTAACTTGCGCGACAAGATTATTTGGTGATTTTGGGTTACCATAGTAACTGTAATTTTTACATGCGGGTATTTCAAATTAAGCTGAAATAACTCTGCTCTCAGCCAACCAAATTGCAGAAATTTCTCAGGTAGTAGTATAAAGATACTAATTTTCTTGTCAATGACAGGGAGCATCAAAGGTTAACACCCTGAAACTATGGTCGATAAAAGCTGTCAAGAATCGTACACATATGGGTATTATTGTGGAAGGTCAAAGAAGGTAAAGGATTATTTGCTTCAAATGAATGTTTCTCTGTTCACAAAGAAGCAGTTTGGTTAAATTATTGTTTAATTTATTTAACTTCAACAGAAGTATAACAATGCAATGGAGACAAACACAAGAATTTAATACTGGCAAGGAAATTCCTCAGCTTCTAGTGTATTATTGGCAAGGGAATGTCTGAGCCACAACTTGGATTTATCTTAGTTGGCTCTAAAATGATTAAACTCTGCCACATTTTGGGGAGCATTCATTTTTTAGAAGGAGAGGTGGGCCGGAGGAATCCCAAGGAGCATGAATGTAAAATCTCCCAGCCCTCCCTCTATATTTCTTTTAAAAAATGTGACCCTCCCCCGGGAAGCAGTAAAATTTAAGTGACCCCCCTCTTTGTTGTGTCAAATTTATGCTGACCCTCTTTTTTCGGGCAGGCAAAAAGTTAATGACCCTCCCCTGAATTCCTCTGGTCCATCCCCCCTTCTAAAAAATGAATGCTTTCTAATGTATATAGCTATTTCTATTGAAGTGGTTGCCCTATTTTGATAGAGTTTCTTTAAAGCTGTTGTGTTATGCTGATTTGTTACTTTCATGGAAAACCCCTCAAACAGTATGCTCTTAAGATCACGATGTAAAAATAAGGATTCCTCATTTGTTTTTTGTTTATTTTTCTTGCTTTTAGCGAAGATCTTTATGGTGAGATTTGGCACAGTACTGCTATTGTACTAAGAACAGATGCCAGACATGTGCAGACGAAGAGTGGGTCACAATATGAACTGATAGGACCAATTAATGACAAGCTTACTCTTCAACATGGTATTACTGATAGACCACAGTTAATAACACTTTTATTTAACTGAAGCCTTTGACTTAAATCCGGCTCTGCTGATGCTTAGGATGAGTTGAAGTGGGGAGTATGGTGGGTGGAACATGACAAAGAAGATTGCCTTGGAGCCTTGATATAATTATTATTTGCTGGATTATTAGAAAAGAAACTTTAAAATACTTCAACCACTGACCAATCACTGCTGTGTTATGACAGCCATGAGGATGTACATGTCTTTAGTCTTCCCCATGTTTTTACTTTTGCTAGTATTGTTTACTGGTAATAGTTGTTGTCAAGAAGTTAATAACTGTTCAACCCTGCATAAGAGCGTACGAGAGGACTGGGTAAGCCCTTTTTGAGGATCATTGCAGTGGACTTAGCAGATGATTTTGTTAAAAAACTAAATCGAGGTTTGTTTTGAAAAAGACTGCCTTTTCTTTCTAGGATTTTCTCCCAAGTTTGTAAAATCCTTCAGGAATGGATTTCCTGTCAACTGGCTACTTCTTGTGGCTGATCACTTTAATTCGCTAAGCAGGTAATAACTTCAGTACATATACTGGATTGTCCACAGTAATTTCACAAGTTCTTTTAATTTTTGGACCATTGGCCTGTGTTGCCAGGCCTAACCCTAACCCTAACAGGGTTAGAAACTAATTTTTGGAGGCACTCCCCAACCGGGCAAATGATGTTAAGATTGTACTCGCCTGTATACACAGCCACTTGCTAAATTACCCTCCCTCTCTTTCAATTAAGGAATGCAAAACAAAGTTAGCAACAGTCTGTGCAGTTGCCTTTTTTTTCTCAGTGATGTTTATCCATGTTTAGCTTTTCTAGAACAGCTGCATTATAATACTAATTACTGCTGATCAAGTTTTTCTTAGACCATTTATTTTATCATATATGCATCTATTAATTAAACTCAAATTCAGATACCACTCCTTTGTCATTGTTTGTACCATCCTTGCCATGCTTCTTATTATACACCACTTGCAATATGCAAACCCAATTGCAAGAATTTACTGGATTGATTTAAGATGCACTGAAACTTTAAAGAAAATGCTCAAGTTTCTTAATTTTAAAATCAGTTTAATTGATGAATTATTTACCCATCAATTCTTACTTTGCGAGTAAAATTCTTTTTGAGTGGAAAATCGCCGCAGTTTCAGATCTTGTTTTCAGCGGCGTGGTTTCTTTAGAACCAGCAGCATCTTTACATTAAGTAGGTACATTATGTAACTATTACTTAAAGAGGAGCCATATGTTAATGATGTGGGAAGTTTGCGTTTGTGCGAGGCCTTCAGAATATGAAAGAGTAGTGGTATGTTTATATTATATTTTATCAAAAAAATCAAACTATGACAGTTTAATGTTTTGCTTCTTTCCTGAATATGAAAAACTGGGCAAGTGACCAACAAGTTCCACTCGCCTGGCAGTTGTGATACTTGCATTGGCGAGTGGGTGGGCGCTGAAGGAAAACACTTCCTAACCTTCCTCCCTTTTTTATACTTCCTCCGCACCAGGACCCTTATTCTTACTGCGAATTCCTTTGCCCTTCTGTTCATCAAACCATAAGGTGCATTTCTCTACCCATATCACCCACTTTTGCCTGGCTTCCTGTGCCAATGGTGTTAAAAAAACTCTACTGAGTTAGGCTGAATAAGTTTAGTTTTTTTCTTTAGTTCTGAGAGTGAAGATGAGAAACAAAATGAATCACATTTTGCAAATAAGAGAGTAAATAAATCGAGGAAAGTCAAGCATTCTCCTATGGCTCTTACTCCAGCTGAATCTCAGTATGAAAGGAAAGAAAATTCCACAGGTATGATTTCATTAGCAATATTATTGACCACTGAAGGCTGCTAGTTTTTGCCATGACTATGGCAGATCAAAGTAAAATTCAGATTGGAATGAATTGTTTTGAAAATGTGGTGTTTCCAATGAGTTGAGTGAGGTCAAATTACAACTGTAACATATAGATTTAGGCAAGCTTGAAAGCAGGGCTCCATTGTTGAGCCCCTGTATTTAACTTGATAATACCATTCTTGTTATGAGTGCTAACTAGTTCTGATCTAGCCTAATTTGGCTGTGAGAGTGACCTCGAGAGATATATGTATTAATAATTATTGAGAACACCCGAAATCGCGGGCAACATTGAGATGCCCCTCCCCCTCCCTCCGGGAGAATGAAGGACATTCATACTGTGATGTCATAACCAACTTTTCTCGGCTTGATGGGTTAGCAATTTTCGTATTAATGGTGCTTTGGTGGGGGGCTTCATGCATGGAAACTCCATTGATGAAATTTCAAAGCTGGCCCCAATAGTTCAAAGGTTGAATTGTACTATCCAGCAGGTAAGCACTATCAAAATTATTTGAGTTATCCAGTGAATAGGGATATCCACCCTTTGAACAATAGTAGCACTTCTTCATTCTATTTAATCTGTCAAAGAG
>BLAZ01000491.1:327536-330036 GCA_014633955.1 Acropora tenuis | reverse complement strand
AGGTGTTGAAGTTTTCGAAGTTGAACGGTTTGAATTATAGAACCTGAGCGTTCAACCTGAGGCTTTAATTGGAGCGCCTAGATCTATTTGAACTCGTAGATGGAACGGCTGAACCTCCAGGAGCTGATGCCAGCGCTGAATCGCGGCTAAAGTTTACGTCCAGTGCGAAGCTAATATAGCTTGGACCTATGTTTGTGTGGCCGTCGAACCAGGACGACAGATACGTGTAAGCGAAACGAAGACTGCCAAAGAGGCTTGGGATGCCCTACGGAGTCAGTTCGCGCGTGAATCACTCTTACAGTACGTCAGATTGAGCGAACAAAATTATTCTTGTCGTTTTCTTGGTGGAGAAGATATGTTGGATCATACTTATCAGTCGCCTGAGATGCCATGACTCTGCTAGTTTCCCGAAGACTACAAACCTTTGATAACTACCCTTGACGCTGTTGGTGAAGCAGATCTATCGTATGAGAAAGTGAAAAACATGCTACTAAACGACGTATACGTAGATCGTAGCGAGGACGCTAAGAACTACGAGAATGCAATTTGCTCGACGCGGGAAATTCAGCAAGCGCGGGAAATGACATCAAACCGGTGAAAGCAAAAATCAGGAAGAAAGGAGAGTATTTCAAGGAAAATGTTACAACGAGAAAGGACATTTTGCGCGAGACTTCCCAAAGCGAAATTGGAAGAGTGATTCGGCTAGTACTCCTGGTAAAGGCAGAAAAGTTGCTGCTCGTTGTGCTGAGGAACTGAATCTCTGTGATCAATTTCCTAAAGAGGTGGGTCTAACTGGATAATAGACTCTGGAGCTACTCGAGAATGATTGCTTGTCAGATTTTGTGGAGTTTAAATAACCTTGTGTGGTGAATCTTGGAGACAATCGCTCGATTTTGGCGTATGGTAAAGGAAACTATCGTATTGAAGCTGTCGTTGATGACCACATCCAACCCGGTTTCTTTCTTCGCGATGTATTGTATTTTACTTGAGTTGGAGAAGAATCTACTGTCAGTGTGCGCAATGATAAAGTTGGGGGCCACTGTATTGTTTGAAGATGGTGTGGTCAAGATTATGCATAATTCGAAGCTGTTAGCTGCTGGTGAGATGAGAGGGAAGCTTTATGTTCTAAAGATGTTAATTCCAGATAAGCAGGTGAATGTTGTTGAAAGAAGTTCCAGTTTGCAGCTATGGCATTATTGTTTTGGCCACTTAGGCATGGACAATGTCAACGGTGTGAATGATGAATGATCGATGGTATGAACAGTGTGAGTGATGAAAAGAGTTCTGTTTGTGAAGTATGCATCATGGGGAAACAATGCCGCTGTCCATATCCCCTCAATTTCTCTGGGATGTACAAACTCTATTGATGGTGCAAGCTTAAATCCAAGGGCAGGCTCTTCTGCTGATGCAGTGGCAAACTGAAGAATGTGACTCAAGTCAAGGGTGGTCTCCCCACTTACCAAACTGGAAGGTGCTACCTCTCGAACATAATTATTTAACAAAGCCTTGGTAAAACTCTTTTTCATATTTAAGGGCATTAGACCCTTCCTCTGGAAACTAAGGCTTAAATATCTGCAGCAGGAAGGACACACTCATTTTATGTAGTGCCTTGGTAACTGAAGCACATTGGAACAGGTATGAGTGGAGGGTAGAAAATTGCCTTCTATCAATAGGTGTTGCTCTTCACTCACTCCTTGTTGACTTGTAACCTCAACTTCTCTGGGATGTACAAACTGCAGTGATGGTGCCAGCTTAAAACCAAGGACAGGCTGTTCTGTTGATGCAGTGGCAAACTGAAGACAAACACCTATTGATAGAGGGCGATTTTCTATGCTCAGCTCATACCAGTATCAATGTGCTTCAGTTACCAAGGCACTGTAGCAGTACCTTGCTGAGACTAAACCTCCCAGGAGGAAAAGAAATTGATTCTAAACTCCTTCTCAAGTCTATTGCCCCATGAGGGGAGGGTTATCCAATACTGTGACAGAATGAGATTTGTGATTCTTTGTGATGGATATCACAAAGGGTCCCCTAACCCTAATCCTTAGCAAAATAGTGACAGTTTGCAATGCATGAAGAACGGGACACTTTGTGATGTCTATTGTGAAGTACTGTGAATGTATTTTATTTTATTTATTACGATTTTGGCAAAAATACATAAAAAGTGGAATGAGTAAGAGTGCAAGGGAAATTCTATAAAAGGGTCTGAGACCATATACAAGATAGACCACCCCTACTAACTAGTATATATAATTACACCACAAATAGGGAGGTGAGAGGGAAGCTTTATGTTCTAACGATGTTAATCCCAGATAAGCAGGTGAATGTTGAGAGAAGTTCCAGTTTGCAGCTATGGCATCATCGTTTTGGCCAGTTAGGCATGGACAATGTCAATGGTGTGAATGATGAATGAGCAAATGATCGATGGTATGAACAGTGTGAGTGATGAAAAGAGTTCTGTTTGTGAAGCATGCATTATGGGCAAACAATGCTGCCGTCC
>BLAZ01000491.1:190946-193446 GCA_014633955.1 Acropora tenuis | reverse complement strand
AACTTCATGGAAGAACACATGACTACCTCAAGACGTCATAACAACTAAAAGTTAGGCAAGTAAGGAGTAGCGTCATTCCGACCACGACCTTAAGGCCGGTGACAAAGGACTCTTAATTCGAGGTCGGCAGATACATTACCGATTTGATTACAAACATTTCTTCTTCGATCTTCAAAGGACAGCTAACATCCAAAGATAAAATTTAAAGAAGCAAATACAGGGACAAAATTTTGATAAATACCTGTCTCGTCTTCCTCAGATAAAGACACCATCATGTCCTGATGATCGTCTGCTAAGAACATTGAAAAATTTGGACTATTTAGACGGGAAAGACTTGAGAACGAACCAAACACAAGACAAGGTTGCAAAACTACTAGCAACCTCAGCAACGATGAGTGTGAGAGGGGAAAACCGTAGTACCAGGGGAAAAAAACCCCGTAGCACCCGGGGGAAAACCGTAGTACCAGTAAACTCTCCTGGCAGAGATGAAAACCAACAAACTCATCCCACGAATGGCGTCAAATACAGAGCTGAACCCAGCTCACATTGGTAGAAGGCGAGTGCTCTAAAAACTGCCATTAACATGTTATTTTCTCTAGTGAATAAAATCGGACTTCAACGGTCCATATATGATGGAATTTTACTGGCATGTGTACCATGCATACCATCCTTTGAAGAAACTTGTTCATTGTCTTCTTCGTCTTCATCGTAGTTTTCTTCCGCATCGTCATCATCCTCCTCATCATCATCATCGTCGTCATCGTCGTATTCTTCATCACTCTCATCGCGTTTCTTTTTAATGCGTATGGATTCCTTTAATTGACTTCAATCGAATAAACAGACAAACGAATAAATGTACAAATAAATATTATACTTCACTTCATAAAGGATATATATTTTTTTGTGAGAACCTCTCCGCCCCTTCACCCCCACCGCAAAGGCCTGCCGTTGAGGGGGATTCTTTAAAAGCGCTCAGCGAACGCAAACCACGAGGGCAAGCGAATGAAATAGCAGACAGGTCTGCTAAGAATCGTCATCCCTTGCAAAACTGAAAACCCAGCCAGGTGATGAATTAATTTCAGTGATAGCAACGCATAATAAAAATTTAGATATTGATAATGAAATGTACGACTTATCATCATGCCATCAACCATCCACGGAGGGCAAGGGGCAGTTGGTCGAGATGGAACGAAAAATCATTGGCGACATCCGGACGTGTGAAGGCGTTTCTCGACAGTCTCGATTTTGCCATGATGTCCTTATCCCGTCCAGTCTCTTTCGCAGTCGTTTTCGGGATGTCCTGAAAGATGGCTGCGAAGGAGACTACGTCTCGTCCATAGTTTTCGTCTCTAACCTGGCAAAATTAAGGTCCATTTCCAATTCCTCTTCAATGTTAGCTTTCAAGACAAAAAAAAGAAAAATATAATAAAAGAATCAATTCCTACACTCGGGTAACTTGCTTACTGAACACAGTCAACAGTTTTAAAGAACTTTGCCGCGGCATCAAGGCAACCATAATTATGTAAATATGGCACTTCCATGGTGCTTTGCGACGGCAAGATGAATAACCATAACTTGGGGGCTGGGGGGTTTCTGTTTCACGACGAATGGGAAAATATTCAGTAATTTCACCTAGAGGGTTTCAACTAAGCATACCAAAATAATCGTCATCGTCAAACTTGCTTGTCTTCATTTCTTGCTTTTGTTGTTCAGCTTTTCTTTTGAAAAACCTGTCAAACAATGCAAAGGGGATTACAACTAATATCTGATCCCGCAATTTGGTATTAACTATTGCTATCATATACTGAGAAAAACAGCAACAACAACAAAAATCGGAAGCGTTGAATTATCTCGGTGCCCCTCTGTTTGACATTCTTCTCGAGGCTGCAAATGCAACTGCCAGGCTGAATCAGACCTATGAAAATAGACTTCGTCTTCGCGGATGTCTTCCTCTTTCATCTCTAAAAATTCTGCGGTGTTCACTGCAATGAAAATAAAAGAATAAGTGGATATGCTAAGCTCTTTTATCTCACTTTTTTCCTTTGAAGTCTCAGTAGCTCATAATTTGGTCTCTGAGATGGCGTGTTGTTATTATTATTATTATTATTATTATTATTATTTATCTCCTTTATCACAGTCTCTGCGGGTGTCTTTTCGTTCATCAACCGGGTGCATTAATATTATTATTAATAGTGCATTAATATTATAATTATTATTATTATCATTATTCTTTCTTTCTATTATTTTACATGGCTTTTTTTTTTCAAATCTACATCAACGCTTTTCTTATATTCTTGCACTCAATCTTCACGACGAGCAGTGTAAGGCGGAGAAAAAGGTTTTTCGGGGGTCGTGTGGGGTGGTATGTGACGTAACACAAAGGAACTCCACGCGGAATATTCTCGCCTTTTAAAATGCTCTTACCAGGCTTCTCGCTCAATCGACTTGATCTCTTCTGCTGCATAAACGAGCCTGCGTCATCTGCAAGAAAACGACACTC
>BLAZ01000491.1:94573-97073 GCA_014633955.1 Acropora tenuis | reverse complement strand
CTTTTACTTACCCTACTTCAAAATAATTATTATTATGTTTCTATGCTGTTTGAATTGCTGTGGTTAGCTACACACCTTATCCATTAGAATGCCACATGAACATGGAAACCGGAAGAGAAAACACAACTTGCTAGATCAAGGACAACTTATAAATTTGAATCATCAATCAGTTAATTAACTTTTTTTTGATACAAGTCATTACATACTTGGGGCTCCTAGAAATGTGGCTTGGACTCCTAACTTATTCTTTTAGGATCCTGAAAATTTTTCCTCTGCTGCAACCTTGACATGGCCAATATGTTGCAATGTTTTGGTTTCTTTTGAATATAATATTGGTCAGATGGTTCCAATTTACATCTAAATTCAACAATTCCTGATTTTGTTTGTTCATTTTTTCCAAAACAGGGTTTCCCTAGCCTCTAGTGCTGTAATTATAGCAAAAAAAAGGCACCTGCTTTTTTTTTTCTTTCTAACTCTTTGTTTATTTGTCTACTCTGATTTAAATTCAGTGCTGAAAATAATAATTATTGCTGACCCCAACTTTTCGTCAAACCTAACCTGCGGTCAGTTTAGTCAACCCTTCATACAAAAAACCTGCTCACTGTAACCACAGCATCTGCTGCAATTTTCACGAAAACAGAAACTAAAGATACAGGCCTGGAATAACATGTAAATTTCGGCATGAAGAAACATTTGAAGACGTTTACAAAATTTAAGAAAGCTTAAAATGCATAGCGTTGTCTAGATTATCTTATTGACGCTGTTTGGTGCACAAAAGAACGATAAATTGCGGCTGTTACAAAACAGATCAATATTCGCGTATGTACAGTACATTCCTGATTTCAACAGCAACGGCTCTGTAACTTCGCAAACAATGCGTCCATGACAAAACTGCTGCGCGATATAATCTAATAAAATATTTCCTATTCAATTCTACTGAAAAAAACATTTGTTGCACCTTTGGTCAGTTATCCTCACACTTCTAACAACACGCAATCGGCGTTTGTGTTCAACTTCATGCGCCACTAAATAATTCAAATTCCACCAACGAAAAACAGGCAAGAAATCGCTAATGCGATACAGAAACTCCCCAATTTAAATGTGACTCAACTCCAATAATATTAGGCTTCACTCAAAAATCAGAAAACAAAGATCGACCATAAAAGAAAGACGTTACCTTGAATTAATTTACGAAAACGCGTCGAGTGCATGTACTTCTAGCTTACCTCTCTGTCTAAATATCGTAAAAAGAAATCCAGCAGAAACGATTTTCCTTTCCTGAAAGCACCAGCCACCGATACCACAGCAACCTTCTTATCTCGTACGTTTTCATCAAGCAAAATTTCTTCCAAAGCTTTCTCGTCAAGTTCGAAGGTGTGATTTTGTGTTGCGACAACAACAGAGATGGGACGAGCACCTAATAATTTCGCATCTAAATCCGGCTCTTGTGATTTCGCCATTGTCCCTCGTACACCTAAGGAGGAGAAATCAATAGGCGATTAAGACGATCGCCTTTTGTTCAAAGATATCTTGTGACACACGTACCATCAGGTTGATCGACCTCCATTCCTCTCTTGTTTGCCTGGAAATGAACCTCGACCTCCGCATTTACAAAATGGCCGCGCTTGAATTTCGATCGCACAGGACTGTGGGATGATTTATACAGATTAATAAGAGGGAAGGGTAGGTAGAAGTTCACAGGTGTAGATGGGATTCAAGCTGCAGGATTTGCGAATAAACTCGAGTATTCAGGAATAGGAGAGGTTTTAAAATCCACATCTGTGCGGAAAAGTTGTTAAAAACATAACAGTAGATCGAGTTAAGGCAGACTGTAAGAATTGTAAATAACTTCTCCCGACTCTCCCTAAGAGGAATGTCACGCTCTTCAATTTTGTAGAATCCTGGGAAATTTTCAAAAAAAGCGGACATTTTCTGATGTGCTAGTGGTGTTGAACTTCCTTTTCCCTGCAGATATTCGCCTTCTAAAGCGTTTGAGAAAAAGATGTCCGAAACATATGGTAAAATAACAGAAAAACGTCGAATTTCAATTAAGGCTGTTTTTTACAAAATCAGCTGTCCTTGTGGAACTTGAATGTTTACGTGACATGGTGTCTGTGAGCGACATAATTTGTTTCTTTAATTTGAAGTTCTTCAGTCTCATTTGTGCAATTTTCAGATTTCCTTTTCAAGTTTCTTGTGATTGGTAGTGCTGGAACTGGAAAGTCGTGCATCTTGCACCAGTTTATCGAAGGAAAATGTAAGTTTTGGCGTGTTTTCACAGACAAGATGATGAAGGGTTTTTCCCGGTCGACAATACTTATGCGTAACATGATATTGACAGCTTTTACCATTTCAGCATTCGATTGATTTTCATCTTTCCTTTGCTGTTGTGTGTAGTAAAATACAAGTGATATATACTCCGCAGTATTAATGAACTGAGTTGTCACCCATATCACTGATATGCAGTCTTGTTGACGTACGGTATATAACAGTATCCCAC
>BLAZ01000491.1:77073-79573 GCA_014633955.1 Acropora tenuis | reverse complement strand
CATAGATTCATAGATTAGTAGATTCGATCTAAAAATAAATCGGTCTATGAAAACGCCGTGACAGAAATATAGTGGAGTTGCATGCTCCTGCTCAAAGGCTCCTGGGCTACATTATTACGCGCACTCTGGGTGGCTGCTGAGCGGGCAAGAGTTTCTTGTTATGACCAGGCATTGTGAAACGTTTTCTCGGCTCGACTGCTCTTTTGAGTTGTGAGGCTGTGAAGGCTACAAGCACTAGGGAAAAAAAATACCCACTAAATCTAACTATCTTTTCATTAACTGAAATAATCTCTTCTGTTACTTATGGTTTCGATGGCATGGCCAGGTTTGTTTCGGTTCAGTGAACATGACCTCGAATGACCTCTTGAGCGCACAAGCGGATATTGAAAGACGCTTCCACTTTTTTGTTCAGCGCTAAAAAGGCAATATAATGTATAACTTATTAACCTCGTCCGTTCGGTCATTACAGGGAAATTTCAGACTCGGCCCCAAAGTATTGGCTATCGCTTGGTCACTACATCAAGGCCGCGTTCCGAGATTTCCCTGTAATGACCTCACTCTCGGTTAACAAGTGGTATATGTTTGAAATTACAATATTGCTATGGCGACGTTTTCTGCGATGGAAAAAGTCAAGACGTTTGGGGAGTAATTTGTTTCCCAGGTAATGAAATGACGTACTTGTCAAATTAGGGAATGATTCCACTTACATTTTGCCAAAATTCTAGCTGATTCCCCAGGCTAAAGTTTGGGAAATGACAGTACGAGAGTTTGAAAAACGTGCAAATAGTAATTACACATAAACAGCATGTAGGCCATGCATGATAGAATTCCTTGCTAAATAGTTAGATTAGTGAATTTAAAAGGTTTGCTCATTGAGGGTGTGTTTGGATTTATGTTTTAAACGGCTCGTTAAAAGAAAGTTGGAAAACAATGACTTCAGTAACTTCTAACCACTTCAATCCTATAATTTGTCGGGCCTTCTTGAAACAAAGTAAGCCAATCAAACAAACCTTTGATTTGTGGATTATTCTCTAAATAAGCTAAATTAAGAGAACTTGCTCATATAATAATATTTCTGTAAAACATCACAATTAACACATCAGCTGCATCTTTCGAGAACTGTAACAGTTAACTATTGTTTTAAAAATACATAACAATTGCTTGGCATGTCTGCTCTAGGACAGTGCACCTGTACATTTTTTTCCCTCAGTATGTTTAGATTTCCACTAATTTAAATTGCATTCCATCTACACGTGGGAAAATTAAGTAAACAAACGCATGTGAATTGGATTTAATATCTTAGATAAGCCATACATAGTCATAAGTGACTCTATAATAACTTATTTATATGATTGTTTTTTAACTCAGAAGTTATCCAAGAATTTATACTTGAAAAAAAAGATGAATTAGCTCTTTGCACAGAGAATGCCATCCAATCCTAACCATCTCTCTGTAGTCTAACAATAAATTACTTGTAGAACGGTTAATTGAACAAAGCATCACTACAAATAATTTAAGAAATACTCCTAAAGCAAAAGTGACTGTTGTAACGGTATATTTACATACAGGTACATTCAACCAAAAGAAGGTTTGAAACATGAAAGAATGCAATCCGTTTGGCAAGCAAAAAATAAATCAGGCATAAAAAGGAAAAGGAAAATACCTATTTAAGAAAAAAGGAATTCAGATCGGTAATCCTTGAATTAGCATACGTAACACCATGGGGGCGACTAAAATTAAGGATTGTTATTATTATCACGCGTATTTTCGAAAGTTGCTGAACTTGCCCAAGTTGCACAATACAAATAATAGGCATGGGCCAGTAATGTGTTTACGGTAACAATAATATAATAATCAGCTCTCTTTTTGTTTTCATGATAGAGCATTCATTTAAGGGTGTCAGGAACGTGTTGTCTGCTCCAAGTGTCATTACTCAAATAAGCACCAACAACACTGGCAGCTTGCAGGATCATTTATTTTTCATTAATTTTGATCAAAAAAGAAAATGAAAAGTTGTATATTCATAACTTACAGTTTGCGCAGCCATACAGCTCCATTCTCATACAGATTCTGTACCTGTATGCTATTGGGTAGACTCTGATGTACCTTGTATACATTGGTGAACTGAAGGCATGCCTCACCACTGATCTGCCATCATGATTTCCTCTCATCACCACCTGCAATCCAATGAACACTAAATTTAACCATCTTTAATGGTTAAATGTCAAAGGGTTGGCACAATGGTTCCTCTCAGGAGGCTAAAGTTCAATCAGGCCTTAATGTGATAAATATGTGGCCTTAGCTTCTTGGTTCTCTACTCTACTACCAGAGAGGTGTTTGACACTGGGTGCTATGCTTTTACCTTGTCATCAAAACCAAAATCTGACTACAATTGTCATGATTTAATACTTAGATTAATAGTCTTCTCAACTGGTAGAGCAACAGTGCTAGCTTGAATAAATCTACGAAGACACAATTTTTTCTGCTATTAGCTTATTAG
>BLAZ01000491.1:34809-37309 GCA_014633955.1 Acropora tenuis | reverse complement strand
GTAGTTGTAACAAACTGTTTTCACTTCCTGAGCTTTCTAATAATTAAATTTATACCCTGAGTGTTTATGGTTACCAGTATTCACCATATACTGTAAATAAGATTGTCATCATTTATCATCAGTAATAGTTTTCAATACATCTTTTCCTCCTTGAGATGATCTGAATGAAGGACAGATGAACAACATTTTTGATGAGACTGAAGAGAGGATTACCCAGATTTCATGGCATGGAACCAAGTAACCAAATGCATAGGATGGTAGCAGTATTCTTTGGACAGTCAAGGTTGATTCTTCCTAATCTCGTGTATGTATCATCACTAATATTTTAAACTTTATTTTGAAGGCAATAATAAACAATTATTGGATGAGGTTGAGCATGATATCATGAATTATTAAAGCCGAGGTCTGTGTTATCTGCCGAAGCCAAAGGCTGAGGCAGATAACACACACACGAGGGTTTGATAATTCATATCATGCAAAAACCAAATTCAATAAATGTTTTATTATACATTTTTCACATAATTCATCCTCAGAAACAGAAGCAAAGCATTCACTCCAAAGGGCTTAGTAACCAGGCAGACGTTGAACTTGACATGATAAATGTAATATCTGCAGCAGATATTACATTTATCATGTCAAGTTTACAAGCTATTGCGAATTGATTGAATGCTCTCGACCAATCAGATTTTTCATAATGAGAGTGATGTATAATAATAATAATAATAATAATTTATTGTTGTTGTTGTTCTTATCAGTACTACTATTAATATTATTATTGCTATCATTATTACCATTGCCTTCAGAAAAGGTCAAGTTAATACTTACTGGAAAGATGCTCCAAGTCTGTCCATCTCTGCTGTGAGTCAAATTGTAACTTGTTACAAAGTAATCGATCAAGGCTTCAAATCCTTGAGTTGCAACACCAATAATCGTGTAATCCTGCGTTAAGTCCGCTTGAATGTACTGGCCATTTTTACTTGACCCACAAATGGCACAGTAGGGCAGCTTGAGACGCCCACATCCTGCATGTATATCCATGTCTTTGCCATTGTCAAGGATTATGCGTATAGAATCGGACTGTGTTGTTAGCTGAGAGTCACTTACTTTGAAATTTTCAAATCCCAAAGCAGCATCACACTCTGCAAGGTAAAGGAAAACAAATTTATTTTTAATTAAAATGGTTAACAACTAAGTTGTGATCTTGAGGCTGGGTGCCCAAAGACATCCAGGAGCTTCCTAACTCTTGGCAGACCACTACCGTGGCTGTCAAATACTGAAAACTCAGCCATGAAACTTTGTTTAATTGCTATGTATATGATACACAATCACCTAGAATCCTAACACATGAAAAATTATCCATCATGTCACTTGAACAGCAGTTATATACACATCCATTAAAGAAAACAAATGTGTGACTAAACAGCTGAAATGGTTACCATACCATGTTCTTGATTTTATGACTTAAAAATCAATAATTCATTTTTGATCAAAACTGACATTTTTTCTTTATAGTTGATCACTTTTGTTACCTGCAATAATTAATGCACTGAATATTTGAAAGCCCAAAGCACACAACAAAGAAGAAGCACACATGGAAATAATATGGAGGTTACCTCAGCAGAAGTGGTCAAATTCAACTCTAACTTATGTAAGAATGTTATCTAGCACAGATCTGCTGTATGTGTACAGACACTTTTTGCACACCAGGTCAGAATCCACTTCATAGGAATACATTACAGAAACTTCCCCTCTGGTTATGACTTGCAAACAATGAAAATTAGTATTTCACACTTTCTGATGCTATTATTGACAATCACTGTGACTGCCAAAATATTATTTATGACAATTCATTTGAAGAAAAGAGATGATGAGATGTCTCCTTCAGGCCAGAACATTTTTGTTACAAGGTCAAACACAAGTTCGCAATCTTAATTAACTTCTAATAACTCAAGTTCACAATTCACAACATTCAGACCATCCAAGAAATCATTTTAATATTGCCAAGAAAGTATGGGAGTAAAATTTATTCTCTTCACTAAAGGTAAACCAAATTTCTTCTCACTACAAGTACAACTTCATTGTCGTCAAAATGATTCAGTGAAGTTGTATGTACATGTCTATTATCTTCAGGGCTAACTGAAATTAGCATTAGTATAGTCTTAACGGTTTTTCAAATATTTTGTAACTGACGATGATGTTCGCAACATCGAAACATGTATTGAAATTAAAAAATGTCATAATTTTCTTAAAGATAACGATTTGCTTTCTGCTGTGTCAACCTTTTGGTTCCGCTAACTGAAATTGTTTTTCATACTTCACTTGTCCATAATAATAATGTCTCCTTGTTACACTTCTACCTTTTTCTCAAAATAACCAACACAATGCACTTGTTCATTCAACAATAATTATTTTGGTTTGAGGTTCGTGAGCATAGTCAGTTAGAAAAAGCAACAAGGTACAAGCAATCAATCGACGGTATAAGTTTCATGGAGGTGGAAAA
>BLAZ01000491.1:0-2500 GCA_014633955.1 Acropora tenuis | reverse complement strand
GTGGAAATAATTTCAAGGTTACCTCAGCAGAGGTGTTCAAGTTTGCCTCTAACTTATGTAAGAATGTTACCTAGCATACATCTGCAGTGTACAGAAAAGTTTTGCATACCAGGTCTGAATCCACTCTAGTATGCATCTTTATGAGGATACATTAAAAGAAACTTCCTCTCTGGTCATGGCTTGCAAACAATGAAAATCAATATTTCACGCCTTGTGATACTATTATTGACAACCATTGTGACTGTCAAATATTAGTTACGACAATTCCTTTGAAGAAATTAGACAATGAAATATCTGCCTCAGGCCAGGATGTCTTTGTTACAAGGTCAAAACCACGTTCACAATCTTAACTAACTTATATAATCTCAATTTAAGCTTACAATTCACAACAATCAAACAGTCCAAGAAATCATTTTAATGTTGCCAAGAAACTATGAGACTAAAATTTTTTTCTAAATACTCTCCACGAAAGATAAAGCAATTTTCTTCTCACTACCGCATACCCTTCATTGCGGTCAAAACAATTTAGTGAAGTTGTACACATGTTTATTATCTTCAAGGCTAACCAAAATAATTGTTAAGTTTTGGATAATATTTCATTTGTCCATAATAATTATTTCTTCTAGTTTAACACTTCTAGTTTTTTATCAACAATAACCAACACCATGCACTTGTTCATTTGACAATATTTTGGTTAGGGGTTCCTAATTAGCATAGTTGGTGTCAAAAATTAATGTCTTCAAGGTAAATTAATGCATGATCAACACACGTGTATAAAATTTAATGTCATGGAGGTCAAGAATGACATTAAACTCAAGGCAGAAAATGCTGTTAGCCTATGAAAATTAATGCTGCAAAGGCAAAAAAACATGTAATTTGGGGGATTAAAGAAAAATATGCCAGAAATTGAGCATTCAAGTGAAAATGACGAAGGTAGCCTAGCCGAGTTAATAAATTATTATGTAACAAATGCCATACTATGACATAACTTATGGTGATTTTTTAAAGGTCACTCGCTAATACTTACTGTTGGAAATATTCAGTCCTATTCCATTCCGTACCAAGAAGATCAAAGAAAACAAGGCATACAAATGTCCCCCCATCTTTTCGCTAGCTCTCACATTCAAGAACCAGAGCAGCTTATGCGCCAGGCATTTCTCCCATACTGAGGAGAAACTGGGTTGACACCAGTGCACGTGACATGGCTTAACTGCATTAGGCATGTCACTTAAGTGTTATATTATGGCTATGCTCCTTACTGTTTGGCTTCTTTTTTTTATTTTTGTAATTTCCTGAACTATGACTTTTTTCCAAACAACAAGAGCCTTTTCAAAGGTACTTTCAAAGATTGTTTCAGTTGACGAGCTTATTGATTTCTTGGAAGAAAACATGGCTAGAAATTAATCCAGAGTTTGAATATGATAGTTTTGAGTTGGTGGCGATATGGATAATAATTCCTAATGCAAAGCAAACTTCTAATCAACAGTGATTTAGATAAACACATACAGGCAAAAACTAACAGTAAAAGAGTCCAACATTTTGGTAACATCTTGGTGCCATTCAGGGGCAGATCCAGCTGAAAGGAAAAGGGTGACTATTCCCCCACTCTCTCTCTTGCCAGTCATATACTCCTGATTTTTTCTTGTTGAAGTTATTTTTTTTTTTGCTTATTACTTCTAAGGATGACAAAACCTCAAACATATCAAAGAGACATAGATAGAAATATCCATTAGCATACTAGTGCTCGGAAAAGCTTCAGTATTGTTAGTGTTTAATATATTTGAATCCTAAATTTCCCCCCTCTGGCAAATTCCTGGATCCGCCCCTGCTATTATCAAGGGAAACTTAATTAAATATGCAATATAGTAAAAAAGAGTTCAGGGTCATTAATTTGCTTTAAGGTGTTGAAAAAATGCCAGAACAAGTTTTGATTGTCTTGTTAATGATATGTAACTCATTAACAATTCAGGTCTTTGTCTAACGTATGCAAATTAATGGCTCTGAACTCTCTTCGTCACTCTTGAAAACGCATATTTAATTTAGCTCCCCTTGATAATAGTGCCAAGATGTTGCCAAAATGTTGAACTCTTTTATTGTTGCCCGTTTAATGCAAACTAATTCATTCTGAGGCTCTAGCATCTCCCTGAAAGATTCTCCTAACAATAAAAATAATAACAGAAATAATAACAACAATATCGATAATAACAACATTAATAGTAATGATAACGAAAACAACAATTAATTATAAATTAATGTACAGCAGCTAGGAACTCACAGCCCTGCGCTTTCCCTCGCTTCTCCCACGCTATCAGTATCCTCAACGTCTGTTCCATCTCGCAAAAGACGACCGCCCGCACTTCGTAACTATTCTTGGTTTGCACTGTCACGCAATAAAAAAATAATTCGAAATCCATTCACTGTATAAAGTCAGGAAACTATTATGTTATAGGAGATAAATAAATAAGGCATTTTTCCAAATTTTAAGTCTGTACGTTTTCCC
>BLAZ01000490.1:59694-64694 GCA_014633955.1 Acropora tenuis | reverse complement strand
TCCACTGTCCCTTAAGTCAACAGGAAACTCTCGGGTGCTAGGCAATAGAAGGGAAAGGAAGAGTGGAGATATTAAGTACACTGCACACTGAGAATGCATGAGAAAGGAGTTATACTGGAAATTAAAGGACCGCTGTCATCACAGTAAATGGCTGATATGGGAAGGAAGCGGGTAGAGGAGATTTAAAATATGACTACCTACACGACTTGACGCGCTAGCTCTGTTAACGTGACCGTACCTTTAAGTATTCTGTTGGTATATACACCTAATTGCAGAAACGTTGTCATAGCAAAAAGCAAAAAGCAAAAACCAAAATGAAAAAACCAAATTAATTAGGAATTAATTATAACTGACGAGTATCGCTCGCCAGAAAAAAAACTGCTGATGCTGTTTTTGGAGAAAGCTGCGAGATGTATGAATAATTCTAATCACCAAGAGAAAGTGTTTAAAAGGCCTTCGAACTGGGGTAAGATGATCCCTATTAACAATGCCTCAAAATACCACAAAACAGTCGCTGTGTACACGACTGTTTTTTTCTGGCAAGCGATACTCGTCAGTTATAATTAATTCCTATTTGGTTTTTTCATTTTGGTTTTTGCTTTTTGCTTTTTTCTATGACAACGTTTCTGGAATTAGGTGTATAACAAACAGGAAAAAAAACATGAAGCGATTAACCAAAAGTTTGTTTCTCTCTCCTCGTTTGGGCCCATTTCCCTTCCTCAGATGGGATAATGTGGGAATTTACTTAGCACTGCAACTTACCCTATGCAACAACTTAGGTCATTCTAGCATCAGCGCTACACGGCCAAAGTTTATTTGAATATTGATTGTTACATTACTATTCCGGTTATGTACTCATAAAATACTTGTACCAAAAAACGTCTAACAAAACCGACCAATACAAGAATTTCTTTTTTGGAATAATCTATGCTGGCTCCCTCAAGGGTAATTGGCATTATTTTGTTTGGACAGGATTCACTCTGACTTCAATAGAGGGTCAGGATGGGGGTATTGGAATCTCAGCTATCAGCTAAAATGTTCGCCAATTTCTCAGCTATCATTTAATTAGTCAGTCTGAAATTGTTTAAAAAATGTCGACGTTCAGAAGCCTTTCCAGCGATGTGACTGTTTTAGAATAAAATAACTGAGGACCACCTTAACAAAAGAAAAACACCCGATCGTGGTACAGGATCTAATCAGCCGAATAAAATCATAGCATTCTTCTTTGAAAACTTAAACCTATGGCTGTTCACCTTCCGCTGTTCAGTGCTTTTCTTCTCATCTTTCTGACCCTTCTCAATGTACTAACTTTAAGATCACACTATCTGACCCTCTGGCTGTATTTATCGGTGTTCCGCAAGGAAGCATTCTTGGCCTCTTTTCTTCCTATTACTCATAAATGATCTCCTTTTATTTCTCCCACCGAACACTTCTCTCATTACGTTTGCTGATGATACTTCAACAACTCAATCTAGATCTACTATTCCTGAGTTAAATGCTTGCCCTAATCTTGACGCTTCTGGCGTGTTTGCATGGGCTAATTTAAACGACATGGCCCTCAACACGTCTAAAACTAGATCTATCTTGATTACGACTCAACAGAAATTTCATCGCTTAAACGAACATTCTCATAATGTCATGATTAATGGGAAGGTAATTGACCAAGGTCAGCAAGCTAAATTACTTGGTGTTACTCTTGGTTGCCATCCTACTTGGGAGAAACACATTGATAATATACGTTCAATTGTGAACAGTAGATTGTCTCTCTTATGAAGGATCGAACCGTTTCTCAATCATCCCTGTACTCTCTTCATAACCTCTTTTTTTTTGTTCGAGTGCATGGGGCATTTGTTCTAGATATTTATTGTCTCGTCTTATTCTTCGCCTTCAAATTACTCCTTGATGTCGACTTCTCTCAATAATCTGTAAGCTTATTTTCCAAACTCAAATGGCTTCTTATTTTCGACCTTATAAAACTAAGAACACTTGTACTTTTATTCCCTATTTTTAATAATAGTGATGCTCCTCTTAGTCTTAAACGTAAATTTAGTTTCTTGTCTTCCATTCGTTCAACTAATCTGCGCACCAGAGCTTGCGCTTTGAATCCTCAAGTTCCCTACCCGCGGTCAGGAGCCGATGAGTAGGAGCACGCAACTCCACTACATTCCGATATATTTTTAGGTCGAATTTCCCTGGAATGAGCCATGACCAATCACCTGAAACTAATTGCGTTACTGCGTCACTGGACCTGAACTGCCTTTCTTTCACAAAAGAAGAGGTATTCTAAAAATAGACCAGTCTGTAAAAATGCCCTTACATAGGCTTAGTATGGGGGTTGCGTGCTCCTACTCATTGGCTCCTGCCGCGGTCTAATTCTGGAAAGCGCACATTTGTTTACTCTGCTGCCACTCTTTTCAAATGCCTTGACACTGATTTGAAGCAAACAGCTTGTGTATCTCCTTTATCTATTATGTTTTTCATCTAGATTAAACAATTTTAAGCAGAAACTCTTTATCTTATTCCTTAAGCCGAGTTTGCTAGTACTGTTTCTCATCAAGATGAATTAATGTGTTATGATTGTCGATTTTCTCTTTATTGTAACTGTATTTAGAAGGTAAATAGTGTATATCAGCCATGCATTTGCCTAGTTTTAGTTTCTCTTGTAGTAAGTATAGTATATTGCTGATTGGGCATTATTTTATAGATGTATTTTGTACCGTTGTGAAGGCATAATTCATTGGGTTAATTACGTCACGTTCGTTAAATAAAGAATATTGCATTGTAGCGTCTTTCTCGAGTCTCATCCAGTTAGAAGTCTGTAATATATAGACCGGAGGTGGGAAATAATAATATTAGTAACAATAATAGTAATAATAATTATAATGATGTTGGAAATGTGAAGAACAGAGTAATTCTGTTACCATTTGGTCATTTGTTATGATTCGCCTAACAGAGAAAACACGGCAATGACAACAGCCAGAACATGATGTTAAAACTCAATAATAATAACAATAATGACAATAATAATAAGCTAAGTGGGATGCACCTCTGTTTGCTGAGCAAGTAGAAGTTCGAGCAAATCGCATCGACGCGCAAGTCACTGATAAAGTAAAGAGAGAAGTAATCCTGATCGAGATGAGCTGCCCGTGGATGGAAAATCGACAGATGAAGACGGAGAAGAAAATGCGAAAGTATGGTCCACTCAGATGGGAACTCAAGCAGCAATATTCTCAGCACAACATAATCATGGATGTATTGGGTGGTTATTCAAAAGATGTCAACAAGTGCTTGATAGCAGACAGGAGTGACTTGGTCCTGAAGCAGACGCAGAAGGCAATGTTATCATGCACTCTGAACATTCCAAGGAACTTTAAAATCTTTGAAAACAGAACAATTTTATAAGAAAGGCAGATATGAACATTTAGATATATTTAAAGGCCGTAGATATTATTAGGGATTTTCTTTGGAATCTTTCAATTTTAAAGAAAACGACAAAACTTTTAAGTTTGTAAGACATGTTTCGACAGAAACTTCTGTCATCTTCAGTTAATTCCTGTACAAAGCGTTAGAAGTTGAATTTATAAGTAGGAAAAAGAGCTAATTATGTAAGTAACGACGGAATGTACGCAAGGCGTGAGAATTAAAGGATAGTTTTAGATTTTAGAATTGTTGATTCAAAGAAGATTGTTCTCGTTGAATAAGAATAGTCTCTTTTATCTTAAGATGGAAACTCGTAGAGGCGTGATCTAAAATATGGAAACAGTCTACTGAACACAAGTTGCGACAAGGTTCAGAATTCTGTATGTGTTTGAAAATGTGAGAGGCCTTATCACTGACTAACTGATCACGCACGAGTGTGGAAAAATGCCGGGTTGTTTCGCCGACATAACAGGCATTACAGCCCGCACATGCAAACTTATAAGCTACACGCCAACAGAGCCGGCCTGGGATAGGGTCTTTGACTCTAGCGAAGATGCCTATCTTAAAGGACTCGGAAAAGACTAGTTTGATACCAACACCATTGCAATAGCGCTTGATAAAGAGACGAATCTTTTTCTGAGTGAGGAAATGGCCTTTGTAAGGTAGCCTAATGCAAAATAAATGGGAAGGGAACCCCGGGGACATTGATTGTTTAGGGTGCCAGTAATGTAAAAGTTTACTTGGTCTATATTTTGTTTTAGGCTCTCTTAAAGACTCTTTAATTTTAGTTTTGGATTGAGATTGAACGATGATCTCAAGTTCTCATTTGTTGTTTCAGGCGTCATAAGGCGTCATAACTCTACCAGGTATTAGATTTAAGGCGTCATAAATCTACCAGGTATTAGATTTCAAAGACTCAGACTCAATTATAAAAAGAAGTTGTTTATCCAAATCTATGTTTTCCCCGAGGAAAACTGAATGGTAAAAGTTGAAAACGAGGACTGCCTGGATAGAAGACTCGACTTTGGCAGAGAATTATCGTCCGATTTCCCTGCCTTGCATAGTCTCTAAAGTGTTAGAAAGGTGCGTCTTTAACCACTGCTATCCACACTTTGCACCTCTACTGTACAATCTACAACATGGATTTTTACGAGGGAAATCAACAGTCACCCAATTATTAGAGGTATATCATGACATCCTGGACATGGTTGCGGGAGGTCAAGAGGTCATACACCTTGGTCTCTCCAAGGCATTTGACAAGGTCCCCCTCGACTTCTTATTGCCTAAACTCCATCGCCATGGTACTTCAGGCACCGTCCTCCGATGGTTTGCGAGCTATCTGTCAAATAGAAAACAGTGGGTCGTCCTTGAGGGTGCCTTCTCGAATTGGCTACCTGTTACACATAGGCGTACGAGCCGGGGGTGCGGGGGGGGCGGCAGCCCCCCCAGTCTCGAAAATATTCTGGCAAAACGCCAAAAATTCGGGCAATAAAGAAACGATAAACGATGGATTTGAAAAATAAAATTAAGAAGAAATAAAAAACAAGAACACTTGAAAGTAAAAAAATACTACTTGTGAT
>BLAZ01000489.1:505030-507530 GCA_014633955.1 Acropora tenuis | reverse complement strand
TGTATTGTGGACTCATCGGAATATCCCGAAGCCGTCTCTCGTAATTCCGAGTCGGCTATTCCAGTAACGATCACAAACGAGGAGCAAAAGGAAGAGTCGGTTTCTCCTTTACCGGAAGATACAGCTGTGAAATCCGTTTGTTCGACTGAAAATGAGGCGTCTTTGAGGGCAGATATTTCTTCAGAGAGCAAAGAAGTCGAAGAAAAATTTGAAAAGGAAGAATCAGGAGACCACAGAGAAACGAAAGATTCATCTGAGAGTGCTGAAACCAAAGAGTCTTTGACGGTAGCTAGTAACGAAGTTATTTCAGAAACGCCGGAAGAGATTTCCGGAGAGGTAGTGGAAACGAATGATTGCGCTTGGAAAGAAGATAACAGTGATGATGCGAGTAAAGACTGTTCTAAAGATGATAATTCAGTGAGACATTGTTTTGTAGAGGAAAGCTTAAATAAAGGAGAAGTTTCGGCAACAGAGAGCAGTGGCGAGGAATCTTGTTTGAAGGGATACAACGAAACTGACGTGGGGAACGATATTTCAAGCAAGTTACAAGAACAGAAAAAGAAAGAGGATGATTCCACAGCTAACGAAAGCAGTGTCAATCAACAGAATGAAGAAAAAGAAGACGGGGCATCGGACATAGAAAAAGATAACGAGCAATTAAGAGATAAAGACACAAAAGTTGAAATTGTAGCGAACCAAGATGACAGACAACAAATACTGTCATTACAACGGAGTGGAAGCGAGAAAGTAGCTGAAAATATCGACAATAAGGAAATCAGCGAATGATGTATTTATTTTTAATTTCAATTTGAATGCGATTTGAATCCCCTATGGTTTGCTTGCGCGAAAAATGGCGAACCTGGTAACTAGCGTGGATCGTTAAGTTACTAGGCAACGCCGGGCTTAGTTCCCAGGTTGCTAGCCGTTAGCAGGCAATTCAAATTTCCTAGGATTGAAAATTAATTTGTTGAGAGGCGACACCATTGCGTCATATGTAAATGCTCTTTATGCAATCTAAATAGTTATCGTATCTACACTACAGAACAAGCATTGTGTAATTTAGAGACAGAATGCTAATTAATAATTGTATTGGGGTTCACAGGGTTATATACGCATGAAACATAATACCAACACCGTTAGCGAAAATTCAATTGAGTTTCTCGGTCATAGCCTTTTGGCCAACAACTTTTTTTATCGTTTCCATGTATGGTATACTAAAAAATGTCTCATGTGACTTGGCCAGTCACTTTAACCCCCCAATTTAAGAGACAAGTTGCTCAAAACATCGCGAAGTGTAACAGCACCTTGTCGGCCGATTCTACCGCAGGCACCTCGTCAGTTCTCCAATATAACAAAATCCATTAAAAATACAAAAGAAGAAGCTCTTGAAATTACACCAGCTTCCAAGAATGAATTTAAAATGCTACCTATTTCTGTTAAGATATACTTGGGTAATGAATGACTCGAGTGTAGTACGCGAAAAAGTCGATTGTTTTGAGGGCTAAGCAGTTTCTTTATGGTACCAATAAAGATTTTCAAATTGATGGTTTGGTCGTTTGCTAATTGAATGGGTAATCCATTTTCCAAAGATGGCGTCAGTAAGGACTTTATTGGGACTGTCTCAGTTTCTAGTAGTTCAAGGGACATTTTTACCGATACGGCGGCCACCTTGAATTTTATTGTTCTGGTAAAGTAAGGTATAGATTTCGGCAAGCCTAAAACGAAGCGGAGCTCCATAGTTGAGTCCTTGTATTTTACTTGATAATACAATTCTTGTTATGAGTGCTAACTAGTTCTGATTTAGTCAAATTAGGATGTGAGAGTGAGCTCAAGAGGTATATTGAAACGTATTAAGAACATCCGAAATAGCAGGTGACATTGAGACGCCCCTCCCACTCCCCAACAGTCTGTACGCACAAAGGACGTTCGTACGGTGACGTCATAATTATTTTCTCGGCTTGATGGGTTACCAATTCTCCATAACAATGGTTGGTACTGATCTCAAAAAAAAAAAAGAAAAAAAGAAGAAGACTGCATCGAGCAACCTATTGTTGTAGCTCCCACATAATTGAAGCCGGCGGCGCCATCTTGTAGGGACCACTTTCACGGTAAAGCTTGCTATATGCTATGGTTAATCTAACGTTCAAGAAAAGTGTACCTTCTTCACTATATGATTTTCTTCTAAATGTCAACATGTACGATGCGGTCTAAGGGTGGTTCCAACAAGATACTGGGCTGCCGCTAACTTTCTTTCGAAAATGATAGAAGCTCGATCCAGTCTTTTTTTTTTTTTTATGAGAACAGTGATGGTTGGTCGTTGGCGCGGCCCGCGCGCTGGAGATCCGCTATTATGGGATGTCCAAGGGGCAAATGCAGACATCTTAGGTGTAGAAACTTGATTCTCATTTTACAGGAAAATTAACTCCTCGAATCAAGACCAAATTACTCGCACGAGTATGCATCCCATAATCACCTTCGTCAGAACAATAAAATCTAAGAT
>BLAZ01000489.1:449544-452044 GCA_014633955.1 Acropora tenuis | reverse complement strand
GTGCTTCAAGGACTTTAAAAAAATGATGTGTAAAACTTGATCAAAAGCTTTTCCATATGCCAACATGAAAGCATACCATTTTCCATGCAAATATAATTGTCACTCAATTTTCTTTGTCAAGGTCCTTGTCAATGCTTCGTGTTTGATTGCTAATCTTGCCACAGGAGAGCAAGATCAGGTGAGTACGTCTGTCTACCCTGACTAGCAACTTAACAATGTAGGACGACATTAGTATTATTTGTAGCAGCTGGTCAGGTGTTCTTGTCCTCTCCCAAACTCGTTCCCAATAGGTGAGCTCGAGAGCTGTTACTTTTAAGCGGATGGAGGGGGAGTGATTGTTATGTTGAAAGGAGATATCCGTGGCAACCCTGCAACTGGCCACACCCAAGGGACTGCCACACTGATAGAATCAGTGGAATACTTTCCCTACCAGATATACTTATCCGAAATGGGGGTTGAGGGAGGGAAAAGATTTTAACTTTGTCTAGATTTTGTTTAACCACACAAAACTTTAAATTTGAGTGATCTTGATGACGGCATTAAAATGGGAAAATATGGATCAAATTCTATTAATCACAAACACTGGGTGTATCTAACTATACAGAGTGATTTTCCACTGGCTTAAGGACAAATAAAGCGTGCCTGGTAGAATGAGGTCAGGTGTACGCTGGTCTTCAGATCACATTATCTGTCAAAGTCCAATTCGTTAGTTGACCTCCATTTGACCTGATTGTTGCCCCGTCGCCCAGCCTTTTCTTATTTTCCTGGCATAGTATCAGTTGATGAAGATTGTTGTAACTTTCTGTTCATTTTGTTTTGTTCTCAATATTTTGTGTTTCCTCCATCATTTTCTCACCAATGGCATAGCTCCTCCACTCCCTATAGGAACACACACAAGCCACAGTCCCTCAGTTCAGTCTGACGAATTGCTTCGTGACAAATCTCCTCCTGGTGGAAATTTGACCCTTTAATACCAAATTTTTAGTGTGGGAGAAATACTTCTGTCTCAGTGGCAGTAAACCTATTTGTTTGTGGTGTTTTTGCTTTGGTTAATGTTGCTCCCTTAGCACCCCATGCAGTTCACTACAGTGACACTTCAAGTTTTCTTGATAACATCTACATTGAAACTTTTTTGCACATGACTCCTGTGTTATTATTTTCTACCACAGATGTCTCTAAGGGATTGTTTGCAAGCCATGTGCACACTCACGTCATCTCAATCATGGCACAAAGACATTCAGGTAGCAGTCTTATTACAGACTTCAACCATTCAAATTTCCATTGCTTTGGTCTGGTTTGCTGGCTGAAGAAGAGAGAGGAAAACTAGATCCGTTGAAAAGGCTGAGATGTTGACCTCAGCAAAATTAATGGTTTGACAATAATATTTATCAAAGGTCTCTTGGATAATGACCATAAACTGCAGCCCAAGTCTAAAAAATTAATGTTTTTCTGGGAATTGAGGAACAACTTATTTCAGTCTGTTAATTGAGATGTTTTCCTCATACATAGCTTGGAGAAACTGGGGTCTGCAGGTTTGCGAGGGTGGTCTTGTGATCCACCTTATTTACCCCTCTCCCCTACTAAAGTCATCATGCTGTTGTATCTGGGTTTTCAAGATTATCTCTGTGTAGTTCAAGTAGGGTAGCAAGCTATGATTTTTAAGCTAAAATTGACAGAATGGAAACTCTTATTGTTCAGAAAATGAGGTCCCTTTTCCTACAATACAATAACAGTAATAAATGTAGTGAGAGGATAAAGATGAGTTGAATCTGGCTCCTTTTTGCAGACACATGTTTCCAGAGCTCTTGGTAACTTTGCAAAGTTTCATCAGAATTCTTCAATTCTGGTAAGCCAATGATATCTGACCCTAAGGGGGAACAGTGAATGAATTAGGTGACCTTTCATATATGCAGCACCTCCCAAAACAGCAGTCGCATTAATCGCTTTAAATGATAACACGTTAGCTAGCTGCTTTCTTGTTAAACTTAAATCTTTGTAATTTTAGACACACTTAAGACAAAAGAATGTGCTATGAGCTTTTCTTACTCAGTGTATCTATCATTCAAAAGTGCAGTTACTTGTTTAAATTCAATGTTGTCTTTTGTTTTATAATATGTGGTTGCTGCTGGTTGACTCTCATCAGGCTTTTAGCCAGGCGGCCGTCCAGCCGTCCAAAGGACGGCCAGTTCTCAGAAATGGGAGATTTTTGACGGCCTGTTTTGGGCGGCCATTTACGAACTTCTGTGCTTAATGTAACAAAACAGTCTCTATAAATTAACAAAACTTTCATTTCTTTTTGCTCTCAAGAGTTGTTTTAGTGTTGCTGTCGTATTTTTCTTCTACATTAACACTTTTTTAGCGAGTTTCCTTTCTGTTTTGATCAAATGAATCAAAGTTGAGCGAAGCGATTTCACAGCCAAAGCCGCTGTTCAGTGTTACTTACCAAGTCGTTCCCAGGCTACTTTGCTGGCTGCTATAAATATGCGGTTTAATAGGTAAA
>BLAZ01000489.1:409544-412044 GCA_014633955.1 Acropora tenuis | reverse complement strand
TTGTTTGGTTCAAGTTGTGAAGGTAATAAACATCTTCTCAAATCTCGTTTCTTGCTTAACAAGCAAGATAATTACTGTCACACCCAGTGACTCAGCCATAGCTTGTCATAATGGATACCCGACAGCCAGGCTATTGCTTAAACAGAGTTTCAACTGACGGCTTTCTCCCGCTATGCTTCTTTGTGAAAGTTAAACCTTTTTCGTACAAAAATTGCGTTGATGCTTTTTTTGCTTGTGAATCTAGAGAAATGAACAAATATATTTGTCTCATAAATTCTTCAATGATATTTCAATTCTGCTTTTTCGATCCATGTGTATTGCAACATTTTGGAGTTGACGAGGTATTTTCCTGAAAAAATTCATTAATTTTTTTTGGGTGGAGATCGTTCTAGGTCATATTGACTTAAGCATGCTTTCAGTGAGGGAGGCTGACATGTTAAAATAATTTAAAATAGTTGAAGAGCTGTGAAAAAATATCCATTTTCTTGACAAAAAGAAAACTCAATTGAAATCTTTAAAGGGGTCACTTTTGTTGTACGTGATGACTATTTATAATGGCCAAGTGTCATGAGCTTTGATATTTTTGTACCAGCGATATTCTTTTACAAACTTACCTTTTAAAAGTATGCTCAATTAGGAGTTAATGGGTCAATTAGGCAACTTCAATTAGGGCTCTTACATGTTTGCTACCGATATTGGTGACAATTAACCACAGCAAAGCTTCTTCTCGGACGTGCCTAATTGCACTGAGTTAATCTTGATTCTTCTCGAGAACTGAGCAAGAGTATTCGGCCATTTTGGTTGCTGGATATTGCGGTTTCAGGAGAGCATTGGAAAAGAGATGGGATTTCCCTCCAAGTAACAATCAGATCACTTTAGACTTTTTTTAAAAAACGGAAACTGTCATAGTATTTCTGAGCATCAAACATGTTCCTTTGACTGGTTTGGTTGAGTTTATTTGTAAATTTTGGTACTGATCAAAAGGTTTCACCGTGGAGAGACAACGAACTGAGGTTTCGAGCGTTCGCCGTTCGCTCGGAGGAAGGGCCGAACGCTCGAATACTCAGTTCGTTGTTTTTTCACGGTGGAACCCTTATCAGGTTATTTTATGCCAAATTTCACTTCTCCACTGACACAGCGCCACAGTGTTAACACTTCATTAGTTTGTTTGTGCTTGTTCTAGTGAGGGGAAACAAGTTGTAGTTGGTTTGGGTTTTCCAACCGGCTTCGCCCAAAATTAATAGTTGAAAATGATGGCTATAGACCTCGAGTCCTTTTCAAGAATATTCCTATGAATTTCCACTATTTCAACCGAAAACGATTAGGAAAAGACTGCATTGGTTGAAAAAAAAAAACATTAAAATATTAATATTTCAGCAAGTTAAAACAATTTCTCTTTTTCAATGCACGTGAATTGCAAATTTCCCACACTTTTTTCCTTTTGGAATGACGGAGGTCGCAGGTTATCAGTTTGGAGTAATTACACGTAAGCACATTTTTTAGCCAATTGGAAGATGAGCACTCTTACAGCCAATAAAACACATCTTGTAGTGATACTTGTGCAGTCTTTTGAACATTATGCTCGCATTTTTTTCAAGTATTTTGCTGAAGCAAAAGCATTAAGCTTTATTTGAGCATTTTAGTGGCATTTTAACAGTAAATATCAACAAGCACGATCCTCGGAAGATTACATTGAAACATCACTAATGTTGCAACTCAACAACAATGGCTGACTTTCTATCCATCAAATATCAAATACCATGTACTGTTAACTCGTTTGAATTTTTCTCTCCAGCTTCTCGGCGGCCCGGAATCCTAAATCCTTGAATCTGAGTGACTAATGACGCGCGCTCCAGCGGTCGGGATTTTCCCATCCGGACCCCGACTACGGACCGCTCCGAAATTTCAAAATTAGGAACTTTTCAAGATTTTTGTAACAGCCTTTATTAAAAGAAAGTTTGTAACACTCTCGGTGAAGAAAGCCTAAAATGCTCAAATGAGGCTTTTGTTCAACAAAATGCTCGAAAAAAATGCGAGCATAATGTTCAAAAGCCTACACAAGTATCAATACAAGATGTGCTTTTATTGGCTGCAAGAGTGTTCATCTTCCAATTGGCTAAAAAATGTGCTTACGTGTAATTACTCCATACTGATAACCTGCGACCTCCGTCATTCGAAAAGGAAAAAAGTGTGGGAAATTTGCAATTCACGTGCATTGAAAAAGAGAAATTGTTTAACGTGATGAAATATTAATATTGTAATGCTTTTTTTTCAACTAATAATGCGAAACTGAATAGTAATAAAATGACAGGTCAAAGATACTGTTGATTTGTTTTACATCTACTACACTCTAGTTTACTACTGAGCTCTCTGTAAGCAGTTCTGCAAATATCAACTGGCCTATAGATATATACATATATATTATACAACTATCCCCCGAAGGGGAGGTGAATAGTGGTGGATATATACCGAGACGCGAAGCGTCGAGGTATATATCCAC
>BLAZ01000489.1:272753-275253 GCA_014633955.1 Acropora tenuis | reverse complement strand
CGAATAACGAAGAGCTAACGCTCGAAGCGTTAGCTTTCTTAAACTTTCATGGTGGTAATTCAACCTTAATCAACGCGTTTGATAAAACCCACTTTTTGTTTCGCTCTCCCACCGACACAACACCACAGTTTCTTTAGAAACTAGAAATCCATTGAAAGAGTTATCGTAGTTGCTCACCGTAATACCTCCAGTCCGTAACTGGTGCCACAGCAATACCACAGTTGAAAACGCCTGTGTTTTTACTAAGAACATAGGTTGTCAAGAAACCGCCAAAAGACTGAAAGGAAAAGAAAGAAAGAAAGAAAGGAGAAGCGCAGTTATCCTTCCAACGAAACTTTCGAAAAATACTCTCTGCATTTTAGTCAAAAGTGAGTGCCAAGGGCGGGGTCGGATTGTTTCACAACCTCGTCCCCATAGAGCTATTCCGAGCCTACTCTTAAAAAAAAAACATGGGGACGTGGCCTGTTTTTTCACACTGCATTTCAACAGCTTTTTCGGGGATCAAAGAACAATACATTCTATTAAACCAACTCAAATTTGATAATATCAAACCATTTTTTTTTGGTATAAAACCATGAGTTTTGATGCAGTTGAATGAATTCATTCTTATTTGGTTTGACGAGTTCAGACACTTCTTATTCACAGAAAACATTTTGTATTCATGCTTGACATCGCAGATGTCATCGGTCACGCACAATGTCACGCCAGTCACAAGACTTCATCGCATCTTTATAACCCGAGTCTTCATGTACTTGAACTTACCCAGCCCCACACAGAAAGTCTCTTCGGGTCTACGTATGACTTCTTTTGCATAAATCTGCGAAAATTAAAATGAAGGGAAAAGATTTTGTTGATGAAGATAGCTTCAGCAACGACAGCACCGCGAAAACATGATCTGTGACTGGTCGAATAAGGGAAAATAATCGTGCAGCACGATTATAATCGTGGCGGCCACGTGTAGCACGGACGGGCCCGTGCAGCACGCACCTGAGTGCCCTTCTTTTCTAAAGAAAAAAAAAAACAACCACGTGAAATAACCAAATTTCGTCAACAGTCCGTGCCAATCCATCAATAGGGAAGTTCCTCCATAGTGGACAACATGATCGAGAAAAAAATGATATTTTCTTTGGCGTTACCGTTGTGTTTTCTTGAACTCTTCCACAATAAGGCATGTAGCAGTCAACTCACCTTCCAGCAGTGATAACATCTTGAGCCTCGTACTCTCCAAGTAATTTGTAAACAGACTGTTTAAACCTGGAAGAAAATAAAAAAAACAAACAAACAAAATGCAAATGATTCATCTAAACTTACGTTGTAATACAACTTGAAACTAGCCCAAAGAAACTAAAATAGGTCATCTTGGTTTCCTTCAACAACGACACGTAAGCATTTGTTGGTGCCTCAAATTAATCCTCAGGGAACTGGACTATATATTCTTTTTATGAAAAAAATTGCCAATTATTTTTTTTGAACCACCTAATCACGTGCGTGAAATGGTTCTGTTATACCCACCTCTCTCCCCTAGAACCAGTCCCTCTCCCATCAACAGTGACGACTATCACATCAAAGTTACTGACTAAATAAGTGGTCCAACTGAAAGCTGAGCTAAACCTTTCCATTACCTGAAACGCAAAGGCAGAGTAGTGGCCAAGAGTGATTCACTGCGTCACTGCATTATATAACCCCCGCAGGGTAAAGAAACAGACGGCATCTAAACTATTGCAAGAAAGCTTACGCAAAGACGTAGTTGAGAGAAATCTTGCTTTGAATCTTACAATCTTAAATGAAGTGATTGAATTCAATTAAATTTGCTCTTTGTGGGAAAGCTGTCAAAAAAATCGAAAACTGAAAAAAACTAAAGGAAAAGCAAACCTTTTGAGAACCCGGTCCCCCGTAGCTGCAACGAAAAAATGTGGAAATAATTACTTGAATTCTTTGCAAAATCAAAGCTTTTCCTTTAACTAAAAATATATTTCTTGATATGCAATGACTTGTTGAAACTATGGTTACGGTCACGAGTTGAAGAGTAGGAGCATGCCACTCCACTATATTTTTTTCATAGTTCGATTTATTTTCAGATCCAATTTCCCTGGAATGAGACTCCCGTGGGAGTGCCATGACCAATCACAAGAAACTAGTTGACGTCACTGGACTGGAACTGCCTTTCTTTCACAAAAGAAAATGGATACTAAAAATAGGTTAGTCTGTAAAAATGCCTTGACATAGGCTTAGTACGGGAGTTACATGCTCCTCCTCATCGGCTCCTGTTATGGTAGACCTCCTACAGGTAGGTTAATGATAAAATTTTGAGTTACTTACACGTCAAAAAGAACAGCATATTTTTTATTCTCATCAAAATCAGGCGGAAGAATTTCAGTGGCTAGCAGCTCTAAAGCAAAGATAGCAAATAATTGTATCACAGTGAAATCTTTCGAACCATTAAAAATGAATTAACCGTTTCCGAGTTGCCCTCAGTCTCTTCTCCAAAGCGAGTCCAAGT
>BLAZ01000489.1:262753-265253 GCA_014633955.1 Acropora tenuis | reverse complement strand
GGAAAACACCCCGGGAACGAGGTTGCGTGAGGCACCGAAGAGACAAACAATGCTCTGGTCTAATTGCCACATAACCCCAATGATCCCAAAAAGTTGATTTGTCTTCGGTCGAAACAAAATCAGTATCAATTGCGGGAGACGAAGAGCACTTGCTTCCTAAGATGGCCGTTGACGTATGGTTTAGCCAATAGAGATCAAGAGTTTCTGATATATCGCTTGCCTCGTTTCAGGGTGGACAGAGGACCCTTTAACGAAGCTGGAATGTCGTCCTAACAATGTAACTTGACGTTGCTTCGACTTGTTTCCCAGACAGTAACAGGAATAAAAATATAGAAACCAAGAAACATAGAGCACAGTAAGAACTTACCAAGTAAGATTTTGTATCAACCCAGCCATTTTTTGCTTGTAAAATCTGATTCTGGAATGAACAAGATATGAGAAAAATTTCATCGAGAAGGGCAATACTCAAAAATAATTTCAGATCATTAATATTCTTTTTGTGGTAACGCTTCAAATTTTATGTGACACTGCTTTTGGTTATTGCTATAGCTTTACAAGTTGCCTACAAGTGCGCGGATTTTTCTTCCTATTTACAAGAAAAACATGGTTTTTTAAAACCTTTTTACAAGAATTTTATTAACTGTGAGGTATGGGAAGAGTGATAGCGTGCAGTGGAAGAAAATCTATCATAGTGTCGTTTAAAATTTGGGTTCCTTTTATGCATTGTTTTTACGTTTAAAATGTTTCTTTTTTTTTCCCTTCAAGTTTTAGATTATACGGGCACAAGCATCCGTCGAGTAGGCGGAAAGATCACCTATCGTAAATGATATGGTGTAAGGGAAGAGTATCTCTTTTTGCCACCAGCTCTTCTTACCCTCTACCCAGTCGGCAGTTTTGTGGCCAATCGCGCAGTAGCAATCTTTCACAACTAACATCAAGTAATGCTCTGTCACGTTTGCGTTACCTTTTTGCAAATTGCTGACGTTACGTTGCATATTGATGCAATGGCTTTGTTTTGCATTCTGTTGAGCCACCAAATCATAACGCTGCTATTTGAGGCCCAAGCAACGTTTGTGTAGTAATGCTCACTGCCAAAATAAAATTAAATATTGCATCATTATACACTCCAGGAGCTCATAGACATGAATACAAGATTTCGTTACATCACTGTCACGGAGAATTCAAATACCGAGCCATTTTTGGACTAACATAGGCGCCTTTATGCATTGTCGATCAAACGGTCTTACATAATTGATAGTTACTTTTGTTTTTTTTTTGTTTTTTGTTTTGTTTTTAACGAGGTCGATTGAACGCTTTACTGTCGACTCTACGCTCGCATTGTGGTCAAAACATTAAATGTTCACATTTTACGTTGTTGTTTCGGCAATGCCACTAAGCAATAATATGATTGGTTGAAATAGAAAATGATCACCATGCTGCAATCGCTGCACGTGCTGCACGTGCCGCATGTGCTGCAAGTGTCGCACGTGTTGCACGTGCAGTACACATGTAGCGACAATGCCATAAACTTATCTCATTTTAGGATAGAGAGTAATGCTACCTTCCTCCCAAAAATTTCAAAATCCTTCATTCTCTGCTTTTGTTTCGAAACCGTTCATCGCAATATTGGCAGGATACTTAGATTACCCCCATACCCCATATTGCACAACGCCAACGACACTGAACAATACACCCTTATCACTCAGCCGCCATTTTTGATTTGAAACGAGGCTCAAAGTGGAGTAAACAATGTACTCTAAATAAATAACGTATTCTAAAGATCGCGTGCGCTTTTGTTTCTGCTAATAAGTATACCTTGGAAGATTAAGGTAAGATAGATCTTTATCACTATCGTACTGTTTGTCATTGTTATAGAGAGGTTGGCCACAGTAATCATTTGCCATCTCGGCAATTTTGATTCCAGCCTTGTTTCAAATCCAAAATGGCAGATTAACGCAAGGTAAAATACATGAGAGAAAGCATAGTTACACTTTATGCGTCGTTCATGTTGCGTTGCTGATTTCAATCCACAATTGAATGGGAACTTACACAGCTCGAAACTCAGCCGGCGGAGGCAACACTTTTGAATTCGGTGTGTCGGCGACGTTTGGCGGAAGATTTTGCAAGTCCACTATCTTGATTGTAACCACTGGATTTGGTGAACCGGGCTTAGGGTAAGCAATTCTTTTCACCTTTGTGTAGAAGGCAGAATCTTTACCGTACCACATGTAAGGGAACCATTTTACTTGCGTGTCATTCGATTGAACGAAAACAAGGTAACGACCATCTGGAGAAAACCACATTGCAGAGTTGGAGGATGTGACATCCTCTGTAAGCGAAAAGTTAGAAACTGGCTTAATTAAAGTGATATATGAAATGTTTAATTAAATTTGATCATAAATGATAAGCCTTAAAACAACGTGAGAAGTTAGTGGAACCACACACTGTGACTCTCGCCTGAGCACAATCTTAGAAACTAATTGTTCAATACAACGAGTTA
>BLAZ01000489.1:186933-189433 GCA_014633955.1 Acropora tenuis | reverse complement strand
TGCCAATCGATCCATATAAAAAGGAAAATGAATGATTCTGAGGTTAATCACTTGCTATCATTTGACATTGAACATATAATTGTCTAACTGAAAAAATTTGAATAAAATACAGTAATTTCTGACCACCTCAAGTTTTGGTGGCTCTATGGGAAGTAAATCTATTCAAATAAAATATTGTTTCATGTGTTTGTTTACTGTTTTCCCTTTCTGTTTCTCCGTTTGCAATAATTTTGTTTTCGAGAGGCTTGGTTGAATCATAGTTAGTAGACCTACTAACTATGGTTGAATTCGAGGCATTGCTTAAGATTATGAACAAGATGTCCCAACCATGCTGGCTCACCTAACTTTTCAACTGGCCATGCACTTTCCTTAGCTACAACCATAACGACTAGTTTGTGCCTAGACTGCATGCTTATCACATGCACAATGCCACTAACTTTCTGGACAAGAGTGGGTTCTGCTGCCAAGGGTCATATTTACTACAGATCGGGTCTGGGATTCTGCAAAACTCGGTCAATAACTTACCATGTGTGGGGCACTTATCGTCGCTTGGAAACCTAGAAAACAAAAGGTACCAGTTCAGTTTAGAATTCATTCATTATTCATGATTCTGAAATAACAATTGAGAGAATTGGTGGCTTCTGGGGGAAGTTTGAAATGAACAATGGAGGATAGTTTATGAGGAAAGCACACCATGTTTCCAAAAAAGTTATGACTTTCTTTGCCGTAAATAAAGTCTTGGGATAATTATATGTGTATATGTGTGAACATGCAAGTTTCTTAACGAATTCAGCATCTTAATGTACTAGTCAATTGTAACCCCGACTCCCAAACCCCCGCGGATAGTGGGGATTTTACAGCAATAGTGGAACCAAAAAATGCATAAAAATTGAGTATCATCATTTTATTTCAAGTACTTCGTACGGAGATGGTCATTTCAATGTCTTTCGACTCCAGTTGTTGAGAATTAAAGCAAGATATAATTATGCTAAACTTCATTGTGTCGATTTATTTCCTTAAGGTGTAGTGGCAATTTCCTTATGAATCTGTCCCTGGGGCTTAGGGGAAGTTTCTAAAATTACAGAAATGCTTTCCGTGAATTCCGCCGCTGGCTTCCCCCACTGTTCCCCGTGGGGCTTAGGGTTCGGGTGACAAATGACCCTTGCATAACCTAAATGCGAATGATTTGGCAACAAGAAAATTTAGATTTAGAAGTTGGCGTTCAATTTCCTTAACCTTTATTCTTTACACTTCAAACAAACCTATTGGCTGTGGAGAATCCTCGAAAGATCTCGATCTGCAATAGTGCTTTCTGTCAACTTTCCTCAAGGCCGCCTCAACTCTATCGCTTTTCAAAACTCCATGAACTGCAAGTGAGATGATGCGTGGTAAAAAAAATATATTATAAAGAGCATCGCATGAGAGCGCACTTTACCTTTAAGTTGGTCAATGAGGTCTTTATTGTTTGTGCCATGAGCTCTCCATGCCATATTTCGCAAAATTGTTTGCAAGTTATTTCTGCCTCCCATCCGCCATAATGTTTACAAGTCATTGCGCATCGTCAAATACGTGCAACTGCTGGCTTTATTCATCTGCTCATTTAAAATGGCGGTAAATTTGCCTAAATGCGTGTATTGGTATATTTCAGCATTTTAGCCATCTCCATAAACACATTACATTGGTACTAGAGTAACGACTTCTGTAGGAGATGAAAGTATTGTTGAAGTTTCTTTCTCTCGATTTTAGAGGGAAAATCAAGCTTTAAAGACCGCGGGCCGGTCAAGACAGAGAATATTTAATGCATCCTCTGAAGGTAATTGGACGAAGGTGTATGTCTCCAGTTTTAAAACATGGAATGAAACATTTGGGGAAGCAAACCGGTAAGATCAGTTTTATTTACCAAGGGCTCTTTGATTTTTTTTTCAAAGCAGGCGTTGTTAAATTGAGGTTTATATATTGTGTTGCGTGACAAAATATGATATTACGTGACAGCATTTCTCACAGTTTTGCAGTTCAATAGACCAATTCGGCTAACTCAATGTTGTACCCAATTCAAATCCTTTGGGCATAAAACGTTCAGTTCCAAGTATTTTCATATCATTTAAATGTGAATGCTATATTAACATGCAGATGAAACACACAAAGAACCTTAGCCCCAAGAGACCTGAATTGGGTACAACATTGATTTAGCCGAATCGGTCTATCGGGAGTCGCAGGAGAGTTAATAGAGGGAAAATGTGAAAAATGGAGGAAAAAAACTTGTTAATTGTAATTTACCATGCAATGACATTTATATCTGTCTATATAGATATAAGTACTATACTTACTATACCAGTCCTTCTAGTGGTAGTATGGTGATTTTTTTTTTATCATAGTGGTGTACCATCTGCTGTTAGGCTAAGATCAAGGTGGACATTTTCCAGTCAAGCCCTGTGGTGTGGCCACTATCCTATGGATGGGCACAACCATATCACCCAGTAAATGTCAGTCAACTCTTGGA
>BLAZ01000489.1:174433-176933 GCA_014633955.1 Acropora tenuis | reverse complement strand
TGGCACCTATCGAAACTGTCAACGCCCTTTTCAACTTCTTACTAATATATGTTTTAAGAATTTCTACTGTTTCATCATTGAAGAAGTTACCGTTCTTTCTTGGCAGCTATGTGCAATCCTGGTTGTGGTGTTGGTGGAATTTGTGAGTACAACGTTACAGCAAGCTCTCACGTCTGCACGTGTCGACCAGGGTTTGAAGGCGCAGCGTGTGATATTGGTAATAAGTATTTTGTCTTCTTCTTTCGATCTTCCTTTGCTGCAAATCCCACCCCCTTTTGAGAACTAGAGGTCTTTATGCTGGCGTATATCCAATCAAAAATAAGTTCAAGACAATTTACAAGGGACAGTCTGTGTGGGCAACATAAAGGGGACAGAAAACAAATGAAAGGAAAAAAGGAAGGGAAAAAAGGGAAGGGAATGCAAAGAAACTTTATTTCAGTGTCATGTTTATTTGGCGTTAAGGTACACTAATTGGGGACACTGTAAATGAGCACAAATCAAATCTAATCAAATGTAGGTTTTTTAGTAGAGGGTACCGAGCGGAAGACCTCTCAGACCTCTCAGAGCTGAGAAAAAAACCAAACCAACAAATTCAACCCACATATGACGCCGAGTCGTGTTTAGCTTTTTATTGGGAAATTTGAGAAATTATTTTGTTTTGCAAAATGCGTCTGAGAAACTGAAGTAGTAACATGAGTATTTATTTTTCGATTTGCCATATTGCAGCCATAGTTTTCATTATAGCTGGAATTCGTGTGGAGGAAACTTCATTGAAGCAACATGGTTCTTATTAAGTTAGGTTTCCTCGCGAAACATAAATACAAATTAGATGTTCCTACAAAGCCAGATGTGGCGGGTCGGAGACTAATTTTATATCGTTGGTTTTATAGTCTTTTGTTATAAATAGATACTTTTCATATCTTTGGCGTTCATTAGCTGTCTTGTAGCCAAGTTGTCACTCCACAAACTTTTGTTCTTAAGACTTTTTTCCTCTGTTTTAGCGAAACCTTGTGAAATGCCGTTCAACGAAGGCATCAGTTCCCAATACTTGATCGAGTCAGTGGCCTTGTTGAAACGAAATATTGGCCAATTTAGTGGGAATGCTGACGCAAAAATGGCGTGCATCAATTATCTCGAGACTGTCAAAAGTCAGTGCCCTTCCAGAAATTCCACTTTCACCAAAGCAGAATGCGACTTATACTGCGGTAAGTATGTACAAAGTCACTGATCAGTCATTTTTCTGTAGAAATCAACCACCATCAGTTGTCTTGAGTTAATTTTTTTCACGTGCTTTACGTTGATGAAGCAGTTTTTGGCTATTGATTAAGGTGCCTTATTAACCTAACCTGAGGAGCTCCAAGTGGTTGAAAATGATAGGCAAAATAGTTGTGATAACATTTGAGCCTGAAGCCAAAGCATCGTGTGTAAGGCTGCATGCAGATGAAGTCAATATAATTTAAAATGACCTATTAGCCTCGCTTATGTGTCAAAACCGATGATAACTGAAATAATAGCTATTGGTATGTTAAGAGACTACTCGAAAAAGCTTTTAAGTCAATCGCCTTCGGCTCGTTCTCCCATTTTGCAACAAACGTTTGTTCTTGTTTACTTTCTTAGATCCAGTGGAGGCATTCGACGTTTGCTTAAAAATCTGGAACCCTCTTGGTTATGGTTTCCCTAGCAGTAGCATCCAAAGAGCCAACACCACTTACTACTATGACAACGCAACCAAATCGTGTAAACCTTTCAACGCGCTTGGTTGCCTCGGAAACGCCAACAACTTTGAGAGCAAGCAAATCTGTGAAGCAGTATGCTCCAGTAAGTGATTGGCATCGTAGTTAGGTGAAAGTGGCATTTTTTTATAGAAATGCAGACCTACGGGTTCACACCTCTGAGATTGATGATATTCACCATGTTGAAGTCTCAAACCACATTTGACGTTGTGTCTGGAATCGAACTTTGGACCCATTGGTAGAGGACGCCTGCTCTTGTAACGGAGTGACAACCGTGATACCTTTTTTCTTTGTTTGTACCTCTCACTTGTTACCTGGGTTAACATTTATCGTATCATTAAATATAATGTTTGCTTGATTTTACGGGTCCACCGTTCTCTATAAAGTGAACTCTTGAAAATCAGCCTGCATGTCAAAATACGCTGCGTTGTCACCAGCTGTTATTCTATTTTAAGGACGTTCGCGCCAAAATTTTCCTACGGTGAGATTTTCTTCATTTCTCCCCTAGAGTTAGTTCATAAAGTACTTACTCCAAAAATTAAAAACAAATGGGGGTCACGGACTTTGTTTTGGTGAAAATGATAGTGGAAAAATGCCTTAATTTCGATAAATCGGTCATAATAACGAGATGTAGCCTCCTCTGCTAATCCATCGAAAATCCTAAAAATAAACCGTTAGAGGGAAGGTTTCCGTGCATAGGGTTTTAGGAGTGGGATTTTAAGATAATTTCATGCCGCTAGGGATGTCGTAAACAGTAGAGTTCATCC
>BLAZ01000489.1:134805-139805 GCA_014633955.1 Acropora tenuis | reverse complement strand
AACGGTACTTTATCCCATCAACGCGCCACGCCTCAGTAGCTTTTAGCCTCCTAAAAAGCTTCCAAGAAGCTTAGTGTAGCTTTCGATCACACAAACCTCTCCTTGACACTGATGTTGAAGACAATTCGTTTCATTTGTAGTAGCCACGATCGCGGACAAGTGTTGAGAACATTTTCCATCAAAAGCATGCACCTCCCTTCTCACTTGAGAACAACATTGCCGTCGGTGGGGTGGGCCAGATAGTCATCCACGGCCCATGTTTTTGCAACCAAGATCCTGGCAAGGGCACATTCTGAACCCTTTTTATCGACGGTTGCAGTTTGCATAGATAGATGAATGACGCTTGCGAGAACTTGGCTAAGCATTAGGGAAGCTGAAGATTAGCAACGGAATCTTTTCCCACAATTTTAGTCTTCGGCCGTGCTTACCGTTATGTCTAGATTGTGTTATCTCTAGGGCTTTTCGAAGAAACATAACCGGCAAATAACATAAAGATGCATTCCAACCCTGACAATTTGTGAGCTTAGTACTGCTTCAAGTAAAGCGATTGCGAAACTTCCTTGACGATTTCATGCTTTTACTCACAATACAAACTTCATTTCGAAATCCATCGCGTGGTCAGTTCCCCTGATTATCTTGGTTGTTCTACGGCTCCTGTGGTTTCATCAGGAGTGGATCAGGTGACCGCATCCCCATAACGCGGGTGGCCTTTCCAAGACCGCCACAAATGAGTCTGTTTTCACTCGTTCCCGTGAAAAGAAGCTTCAATAGTTACAGTAATCCCGCAAAAAAATATCCGGGCGTGCCATCACCACCGAAATACTCGAAGAAGTGATGAAAGTTGTTCGGCTTACGCGTGACCTAACCTCACCTCTTGGGTTAATATTATAGCCATTTCTTTGCTCTTTTTGGAAGCTTGTACCCTTCCCTCATCTACTCAATTTCCTTCAATTATCTAAAAACGTTTTTTCTTTCTTACACAGGGATTCCAACGTCCTCCTGCCAATGATAAAGCATGTTGTCCACCCTGCGGTAAGTTAGCATTTTGCTCTCCGTTTTCTTAAACAAAGCAAAGACACTGTTGCTAAACGAGGCCACATGAGCTGCACTTTAAATCCTGATTTTCACTTATGACGCAAACCTAAACGCAAAGGCTAACGACATGCGCAGGCGCAGTTACTTGTTGCTGGTTGGTAGATTTGTTCTAACGATGGGTACCAGAGTTAACTCTGTGGGTGGTACTAATAACCATAGCGCTATGGAGTCTGCGTATTTTGCTTGTGCTCGCGTCACGAGTGAAAACCAGGCTTACGTTACGTTAGGCATCAAGAGGTAAACTAAAGAACCTATTCAGAGTACAAAACTGAATGTTCATACCACTGGTGCCTCTCGCGGCTTTTAATCCCGGGCTTAACACATATACAGACAATTGCTCTTGGTTTAATTGAAAATTCTGGTTCTTCAGCCTGTGATGTATTAACGAGGAGAGAGGCAAGTTCGAGGTCTCAAGTCGTTCCTCAAACGGCCCACGGCCCATTGTAGGCTGCGGAGTGAGCTCCGGTCGGACTCAATTGATGATGATAATAATAATAATAATAAAAATAATAACAGCAACAACAATTTTATTGAAGTCTCAGTGTTTACCTAGTCCAATGGCTAGACTGGGAAGCCTAGGAATCAACTCAACTCACACCATGAAATATTAGTTTCTGGCGAGAGAGGAAAACAGGTGTACCCGGAGAAAAACGCTACAAACCAAACCCACACATGGAGTCGAGTCTGGGATCAAAAACGAGAGATTCCTGACCACGACGCCAGCCCTCCTCATAACCATTTGGTAGTGAGAGGCTAAAATAATGATTTCTTGTTCTTCTTCTGATCATAGAACCAAAGCCAGATTACTCGATCGCTTCTGAGGGAGCCACATGTAAAGTCGCAACGACCAAGTGGGATAAAATCCGCACCAGTGACAACTGCACTTCCAACAAAACTTATCAACATACTCAGTGTATGGGATATTGCGACTCCATCAGCAGAGCCACTTATGGAGATATCGGTTACGTGTCCACTTGTACCTGTTGTCAACCATATCTGACACAAATTGAAAATGTGCCTTTGCAATGCCCCGGCGGAGAAAGTCGTTCGACCAAGTTTGCGATCATTAAGACCTGCCGTTGTCGACAGTTCAAATGTGTTTCTGAACCAGACAAGAGCGGCATGAAAGAGGTCGATGCTCAAGGCCAAGTTGTTGAATCGAATCCGAATAATATGGAAAAACGAAGCCTTTAAAAGAGAGGAAAAGACAGGGATCTTTACGCTGTAAATGGGAAACGGGGGTCTGTAGCCTTTACGACTGCGCGTTTACGGACGCAGTTGGAATGGACAATCTAACTGTTATATATGCAAAATAACCTGAGCCGGGAAAATAAAATCACTGTAGTTGAAAGTTGAAAATGTAAACTTGCTCCTTGTTTAATTCCTATCCAATATGTGCTCACTTTGTACGCCATGGGAGATCCAAGGCTTAAGTGAAAAGTGTTTCGCGTTTGACATCTTACAGGGCCGAAGCTTCTTGATCTTCTGACAGAAAGCTAAAAAAGTCATAAGTTAGCAAAACTTTAAGTTCCAACGTCTGGACGTGTCAAGAGCTGTCAGATTCCTTTAATCAGAGCGCAACTAGAAATCACTTTCAAAGAGACTGTGCTCATAAATGGCGGCTAAGTAATTATTCTAATTTATGCTAATCATTCATACTGGCCTCGTTAGCGAGGATGATTAGCACAAGACAAAAGAATAATTGCTTGACCGCCATTTATGAATGCGGTCTACGCTGGGCGTTAAGCTAGAATGATGATTCGTTTCGGACGGACCTTTTGTTGTAAAACAAAAAAAAAACTACCAAAAAGTGCATCATTCTAACCATTACTTCCTCTTCCAACATTTCTTCGAAGTGGTCACTTTCAAGTGAAGTCCCACAGGGGAAGCGAATCTTAAAGGAAACAGCCACTACTTCATGATAGAAAAACGCCACGATTGCAATTGAATAGTTCCGTCTCACGCTGCCGCCATTTTGGATTTGAAACGAGGCTGGACGGGCATGAACAATACACTCGAAGTAAATTATGCATTCTAAAAAGATGGCGTGCGCATTGTTTATGCCGTCCAGCCTCGTTTCAAATCCAAAATGGCGGCTGCGTGACAAGGATCTATAGCCATCACGCCCTGTAATCGATCTCCTACTCTTTAACTCATAAGCACATTGTGCCGTCTTTTCTTCTCTTGTTCTAAATCGGGGCAATTAACAATTGGTTCGTGGTTAGCGGAGAAGCGTCGGAGTCACACGACGCGATATCCGAGTGCGACTCTAGCTCCCTGAGTGCTTAGCAACTTCCCAAGTACATCTATAACTCGACGGACGAACGCTAGCCATGAACCAATTGTTTTAAGACATTGACATTTTATCAAGTTCTAGTTTCTCCAAACCCACTGAAGCTTCCAGACAGGCATTTCAATGGCTTCATTGCGTCATCAGCGTGCGTCCTTAATATAATGGCGAACGCTGATGACGTAAGCAAATTGCGTGACTTCTCTGGCCACGATACGCGAAATGGCCTTAACCAAGGATGCTGACCAGCGGTTTTCGTTAAATCAATGGTTTGATACGGGTGCTCATTCTTGCAGGCTCAGAAAACACGGGGAAAGGTTTCACCAGAAAGCTTTGCTCTATTACGAAGATGCTGCTTTGTATTATTAACACGACCTCATCCGCATTCTACTCGTGATCTGATGAAGTGAGGGGCAAAGGAAGACCGTTGTTGCTGGTGACGTTTTGACGACCAGAGGCGAGGTCACCCTCAGCTTTCTATAACGAGTACTTCCTGAAGAAAACAAGTCCTTAACTTTTTGACGAAAAAAAACAAAAATCCTTCCCTTTATTGCACAGTAAACATGACATTTTGCAAGGCAGGAACGCTTGACAACATTTGAACTTCCCAATCATTGTATCACTCTGTGCCCTTCACTGGATACAGGTATTCCACGACATCACCACCTAACACATGGGCGTCAATATCTATAACCGGAACTAACAAGGTTGAAATGAGTATTACAGGAATCTCATCAATAGCAGATCCCTTCAGAAACAGTTTAAAGAAACGATTTTTCTTGCCTTCGAATCATTTGCGACGTTGAACATCTTTTTTACACGTTTTTAAAACTAAAGAAATGGTTTGGAGCTTGCCTTGTAAGAGAAGTACTTTACTACTTTGGTGTATTATGGTCTCGAATCGTCGCTTATTCATCGCTCTAACCCAATGATGCTTCAAAATATAGCACTAATTTCCCCGTGACAAAAATTAACGGCAACTTGCCAAGGATACTAATTATTTTGCATTACAAAATAGTTCTAGCTTTCAGTGGATGAAACTAATGACCACTTAAATGGGGGCCACTAAGCAGTCATTTCGCTAAAAATTTCAATTGGAAGTATGGTTTCCAAGTTAGCAAAATGTGAACATTCAAATGAAACTAACTTTCTTGGGGATTTGCCGGTGACAACGAGCGCGATCGGCTTCTTTGTCGCCTGAGAATCAAATACAAACTGAGTATTAAACAAAATCAAATTAACAATGTGACTAATTTGCGACGTTCATTATTACTTTTCTGAGATCTAAAATGCTGATCTCAAATTTGACGAAATTTTCAGTAGGGATTTCGCCGCCTGGCTTTTTCAGCTTGAATATTGGAGAATTCCATGTTATGCCCAGGGCGCCAATTTGTTCCAACACTGAGCTGCAAGGCCTTAACCCATTTCCTACGACAATGGGCACGAATTAAAAATAAATAAGGAAAAAGAATTTTGATCTTTTGAAATCTTACCTTCGTGGCGGCGATCGCGAGGAGCTTCTTCCTTCATCTATAAAGATAAGGTAAAAAGTAATCAGGGGTTATGCCATGAATAACAAGCTAGACCATCCAAAACCCCTTATGTCTGGATTTCA
>BLAZ01000489.1:111125-116125 GCA_014633955.1 Acropora tenuis | reverse complement strand
GACTGGATTGTTAGGCCTCACAAACGTTAGTGTCACAACTCGTCCCTTTTTGGTCATTTTGCCTTATTAACTCCTTTGCAATGCAAAATTGCCAAAAATGGCCAATCCCGCCACTTTTGAAAATCACATTCTCCGCCTATTGTGTTGCTACAAGCGGTTTTCTGTATAGCAAAACTCTACGACAATTCCAGAGCCAATGGAAAATAATAAAGCCATCATCCGACTTGTAACAAATGTCTTACACTGATACAGATATACCATATTTTAAACAACACTGGACAGGTTAAAGTTTGTGAGGTCCACTTTTAATTTTTTTCTATAATAGCAAAATCTTACAGGTTTACAAGCAAATAAAGGAGGTTAAAATGTTATCCACCCTTATCAACCAACATTGCGTAAGACAGAGGTGAGCACTGAAATTTAGCCTGTATAGAAGTGTGGAAAAACAATTTATTTAGACGAACTCCGTGATTTTATCAAGGTAAATCAAACTAAAACTAGAACTTTTTGAGGTCGAGAAAAGTCCCTTAACCTTCAAAAGACAGGTGTACCTCATTGCATTGAAGTTATGACAGTTAATAAGTTATTGGGAAACATCTTTATAACACAGAAATTCATCAAAACTAAGAATACAAAATAGTTTGTGATAAGTAAGATCCAAGCTTACTCAACTGTAAGTCAATTGCCTGTTAGTTACCCTAGAAGCAGAGAAACACAGAGCAGCGGGAACCACAAGCAAAATTGTTTAGAGGTCCCAAAAATTATCGCCCTAGAGTTGAGAGATCATTCTATATGCAAGAACTAAGACAAGGTGGTCTGTGCTAATAGAATAATCCAATAACATTTTTTTTTGGGCACAATGAGAGAAAAAGAAACATCTTCTATTCATAAAGAACTTCAACAAATCAATAACCCATCTAAAAATTATGGCGGCTATCTGAAAAGACTATTGTGGGTCACTCGTGGGGCAGCTTGCTGTTATTGCGGTTGAGCCTGCAGGCAAAACTTCTTTCGTTTATAGCTGCATGCAAGCGAGGCTACTGGGTCAACACAATGGAAAGTGACACATCAGCGACATCAGCCTCGTTTTTGTGTCCCAACCGCTGACAGCTGTAATAACAGTGATCGATACCTTCATTTCATCCATGGCATCCCATCATACTGAACTAAATGAATTGAAAAAGGCTGCCGTATAAACTGCGGTATAGCGAACTATCTCTGAGCTCTTTTCTTTTTTCTTTAATTTTTTTTTTCCTCGAAGTATCAAATTAAATGTAACACCTCCATCCAGGAATACTGCTTGGTCAACAAACACGTAAAAAAGGTTAGGGTTAGGGCTCATATTCAAATAAAATTAAAACACAAAAACAACAACAACAAAAATAAATAAATAAAAATAATAAGGGCTAGTTCTTGACGCTTCCATTCCTGACGGTTTCAAACCATTTCTGGGCCTTTTTGACGTTTGGAAGTGTTCAGATTCCGCAAACGTTCAAAGTTTGCATCTTTTCGACGCTTTGCACGCCACACGGACCTATGACGCGATTTCTTGGATGTAAATCAAACCATGGAAGAATCCCAGGCGCCGTTGAAATTGAAATCAAGCTGAACACATCTGTACATACGACAAGGAATTACTCCATTTTATCTTCCTGGAAAATAAATAAATAAATCCATAACACTGTGAACTTTTTGTAGAGAAATAAAATAAGTTTACAACCGTGTAAAATAAAAACGGCACTTCAATCACAAATAGAGACAAGCGATCTGGTGAGTTTTGTTCACCTTTTCAAATTCTTTGTGGACTTCATCCATAGGATCTTCTGCTTCTTCACTTGAAAATTGATCTTCATCATTCCCAGTTGACATCTTTGAGTGCAAAGGAAAACAGTAAAAATAAATGAAGCAAACACGCAGCGTTCTTATCGTGCAAAAGAATCAGTGAAGAGGAAATACAATGATGGGAAAACTTCTCTCTTCAGTAGAACGATGGTAGTGGGTACGTAGTTGCTAAGCGTATAATAACATTGATAATAAATAATAAGTAATAATAATGATAATAATAACAATGGTAATGATAATAATAATAATAATAATAATAATAAATAATAAATAATAATAATAATAATAAAAAAGCCGGAAAACAACGCAAACAAGGTTGACATAGCAGTACTGGACAAAGAGAAGAAGACGTTACTTATCGAAGGAACGGTCTGCGGTATGGGTTTGATATCAGATAGGTGGAAGACCAAGCAAGATAAAGACAGAGAGTTAAGGGCGGGTATTAGACACCAATATCCTGATTACAAACTCAACCAAGTAAATGTTGTTTTCGATTTCCTAGCAGAATATCACCAGAGCCTGAAGAACGATCTCAATGAATATTTAACAGGAAAGAACGAAGAAGAGGCGCGATATCTAATAATGAAGAGCCAAAAATGATTCATATCACAAAACGTTGAAATAGTTAAGAACTTTTATACCTACAAGAGATAGGAAGAACGGAAGAGAGCGTTGAAAGGAATAGTCTAACTGATCATTCGCATTTGTAAACTATATAGCATATCCTAGGACTAGTCTCGCTACGATCATGTAAAACCGCCATTTCAATAAGTGTCAATAATAATAAGTTGTTCCCGTAGTGATAGGAGCCCTTGCAAGTGTCACCAAAGGATTTGATAGGTGGACTGAAAAGCTAGGGGTACCACTCCATGTTGGAGTAATGTAAAACAACTGCCTTGTTGGGAACTGCAAGAATACTGAGGAAAGTGTTGGAAATGTGGAGAAGAGATAATTATGTTAGCCTTTGGTTATTTGTTATGACTCGCCAAACAGAAGAGAACACGACAATGACATCAGCTGGAACATGACGTTAAACTTAACAATAATAATAATACAGATACTTGCCTGTGGAGTTGTCACTGGGTTGATTGTTGCTGAATCACCGTATTTCAACAAGATTTGATTGTATTGCTGAACAAACGATTCAGTGAGTTCAATTCCTTCTGTCATCATCTGCTGGTAGACATCTTTGACGGCGTCGAGGTCATTGCGTGCATCTTAAATGAAGACAGAAATAGTAAGCCAATACCACATTCAGGAAGGAAGCCTGCTTGCACCTGTAGCTTAGGCTTCCTGTGCCAACAATGCATCGAGTCTCCGAGAAGAGTTTCAACTGATGAAGCATCTTTGTATCTGAATGATCTATTTTACTACGATAATTGTTTTTGAATGGTAAAGGCAGGTAAGACAACACATTGTTCCGTTCCACATACAGAATGGCAGTACGCAAAATATCGCAATTCAAACTGACCTAAGAATGCCACGAGTAACTTACCATGCGCTCTGATTAGCGGTACATAGAGAGCTACTGTGTTTATTTCATTTTCCTTGAAGAATTCAATGGCGTTCAATACTGCAAGGACCTAAGGACAAGAAAAGGGAAGTACTGAATTCGAGGAAAGGTGCAGGAGATAAACCAAAACAACACAGAACTTCTACGAAGTGACGTAAAGAAAAGCAAACGAAGAGAAGAGAAACGAGGAGAATGGAAGCAAATTGAAGTGGGTCACGCTACAACAGCGAGGATTCTGACCATCAATCATTTCGAAGAATGCGTGACAATTTTTGTTGATTCCGTTTTATTCACCACAAACACAAGTTTTTTTTTTACTTTAAAACCAACAGGGTTGTAAGACGGGTTTGCTATCCACGAAGACTAGAAAACGAACCCATTGCTTAGAGTTATTATAGAACTCTGAAACCAGAAGTGAACATTTCGCATGCCAGGATAGTAGTCTCTGTCAGATTTTCATGCTAAGTGTCTTTTTTAGCGAAAAGATACCAACAATACTGATGTGGTAGAGTGAAGACAAACTGAATAGGAAAACAGCTGATTTTCGGTTGCTGTCCGTGGCTCAAAAACATCGTGCGCTAAAGCTCTTACCACGGCCTCGGAGTTTCTCATATATCACACACAGCTTGACGCTACTCTGGCTTAAAAAGAATGCTTCAAGAGTCAACGTTTCGACACTCCTACTTTATCTCTTCCTCAGGGATTGTCTAACGTTGTTAATTCTCCTGCATTTCTAAAGACACGGTTTGTCTGAATTTGCGACCTACCGCAGGGTCGCACAGTGACATCGGGTCCTACGGAGTGCCCGGGTAATAAAATACTGACGAATGAAAGTGTAATTTATTAAGAAATTGTGACACCGTGTCGGTGGGGAAGAGCTACGAAACGCGAAAATTTGCTATCAAATGAGTTGATAAGAGTCATTAAAAACTACCATGCACCATATTACATCTCCCTGGTCCTACGTCCGCTGTGACTGGTTAATTTAGCGGTCAGTATTGTTAAGTACGGACCACTTGACTTCGTGTAACTAACATACGGCAACTTGTTCTGTGGCTTTGTTTTTTTCACTTCAATTCACAAATTGAAGTAGAAAAAACGCTGTCCGAACTTACAGAGCTGTCCTTGAGGTTAGTGAAGTATTAACGCTAGTAACTTGAAACGCTTACTGAGTACTATACATGTTTTCCGAAACCATCAGATAAGATCTTACCTCCCCTCTCTTGGCTGAGTTTTCGGCGAACGAGGTAAATGCTTGACTGTCCACTCGAACTTCGTGTTCCTGAGAGAAGCGACATGTTACAGGTACTTAGTGAACGGTTTGGTAACTGTGACATTACAAATTTCACAACAGAAAGAGGTAAAGTTCATTTATGGGCATAACTCTCGACGTGCATTAGCAAAACCTCAATACCTTATTTGAGACAAGATAAGACGGCGAGCAAAACGTCAGTTGAAAATAAAGAGTGCCAGAATTGTTACTATTATGCGATTATTCAATCTTGTTCGCATTCTGCGATGTTGGCGAAGTACGCCACAACTGGATTCGCACGTGCGACGTTGAATTAAACATAGCGCATTTAAGATTTACGGTTGTATACTCAAGTTGTCATCAAAACCACCAATGGATAATTTCATGTTGTTA
>BLAZ01000489.1:67586-70086 GCA_014633955.1 Acropora tenuis | reverse complement strand
AGCTGGCATGACTCAGGAATGGAGAATTTGCCTTCCATTAAAGAGATCAGGCTAAAACGGAGACATCAGTTTAAATGGAAACGAACTGGTCCCGTTGCTTGCTTCTAGCTAAGTCTGTTGATTCGGCAAAAAAATGGCGAAAATTTCGAATTTTATTAATTTTTCTCCAATTTCTTGTTAAAACAAAAACTTAGTGCAACATGAAATACATTTCCTCTCTAAAGCGATGTGGGCGTATCTTATGCTGAATAATTCTTAGTTTCGGCTCCTTCTATTTTATCATTTTTACAAACAAAAGCCTACTTAATAGGTATTCTTTTCCGTTATGCAACATCTCTTCATAGGCAATATATTTTGCCGCACAAAGCAATTCCAAAAGTTATCAAGTTGACTGAATTGCTCTGATGTGAATAAGTATATTTTGATTGCTAAATGATATGGCCTTGAGGCAAACTTTACGCTCTTAAATTAATTATGTTCCTTGCATTTAGGAGCCATATCGCAACTGTTTTCTCAAGATGGAAATACATCACAAATTGTGACAATATTTCCTCTTTAGCGCCACCCGTCTGTAATTTCCAGTTCGCTCAAACCAATTCAATTGTGTTTTCAAAGAGAAGCGGCGAACCTCTTTAGTCCGTAATTTTCCTATAAGCCCTAATGATCTTATGCATTTTCATTAACATTGGCGACAAAGACCAGGCCGCTGTCGAGATTTTCTGAAGCTTGCAATACCATGTGTTAAAAAAAAAAAAAACGTTTTCCTATTTGATCAAAATAATTAAAGAAATCTCCACCTCGGGCTGATACCATTTGCAAATGCCTCCCTCAGTGTGTTCATTGCAATGAGAAGAAAAACAACTGTCGGGTTATAATTTTTTCGCTGCAGTGCTTGCAAGCTGAAAAGTTTCAATTGAAAAAAATAAAATACAAAAAACATTTTTTCCAATACGAAGCTTAAATTAATATTTAGCATTTTCCATAAATATCTTACAGAATGAGCCAGTCGAGAAATGCTTAAATTTCTGAGTCACAGAAGTCCCCTTTGAAGGAAAAAGGTCGCTCATATTAAATGTCGTCACCTGTTCTGACATGATGTTTAGGTCAAGAAATAAACTATACATTTTTTTTGTCAAATTATAATTCTTACTGAGCCTTGCCTCGCATAAAGGAAGAACCATTTTGTTGAATTTCATTTGGTCAGAAAGCTGTCTCTTTGAAGAAAAAATTGAAAACATTAATAGCAAACGCGATTTTCGGAAACGTTCACCTTTCGTTAAAGACACCAAGAACGAAAATTATTGTGAAACAAAATCTCTGGAGATGACTCAGTGCAAGAAGAGCTGAAAAATATCCTATATAATGGTCAGAATACTTTGACAAAATTTCAAAGGTCTGAACATAAAAACACGTAACTGTTTTCGTCTCACTCTGTGCTTTACTCACTAGACTGAAAAAACAGCCGTGTTATTTAATGAACGTCGACCACGTCGATCAGAAAGTTTGGTCACAAAATACTGTTTACATGCAGTAAGCTAAGAATTATCGCACCGGGTACCGAGTTACTTTGGCAGTTTTGATTTATGGAGTGGAATGCACCAATACAGTTTTTCGTAAACATGATCAAAATCGACCTTTATAGAACAAGGCAAACAAAGTACCGAGAATTTGTGGAATTGTGGTGGCCCAGTGCATTTAGTCTGAAAATGCCAGTTTGCTTATCTGCTGCCCAATAGGTTTCAATCTTGCATAATCAAAAACCAAAATTACTGAAATAAAGTCACAAATTTACTTAAGCGAAATGAAAAAAATAATTCTAACTAGATGCACCTTTTTGTAATATTGCGTGAGCCAATACATTTTCGACTCCCCCGTGTTTATTAATGACAACTTAAATACAATTTATATCTTAGAATAATTCAAATTAGAATAAAACCCCAGCAGGTAACCCAGTTTGCGTGCCGAACCTTCAAGAGAACCTCAACCAAGACCAGTGCTCTGAAAAATAGTTTCCCTGGAAAGAACAATGTCTGTGAGAAAGTTACAATGAATGCAAGCTTTCTCATCTCGGCTACATGTCCTATATTTCAGCCATAGATGAAACAATTAGCGCCATCGAAGAACAATAACTCTCGGACGAGCAGACAGTTTAGTATTTCTAGTATGAAGGAAATGGTAAAAACCAATCACACAATACCAAATGACAGTTGGGGGTGGCAGATTAGACAGAAAATCATTGTATTTCGTGAGAACACAGACATATTAAACAGCTGCAAAGAATCGAAACTATCACGAAAGTTGACGTTTTCCAAATTCCAGACAAGATGATGATAAATAAGTGGAACACAGCCAAAAAGAAGTCGTTATTAAAGTTAACACAAGCGCAGCGTGACTCTAGATAAAAATGGACAAAGTACTATCATTACCCATACAAAAACGTCCGCACAGATAAAGATTTCGACAATCGTGCTTTTCCACTGGCTTTGAGCATAAACCAGCG
>BLAZ01000486.1:23492-25992 GCA_014633955.1 Acropora tenuis | reverse complement strand
AAGGAGATGCCGGCCTGTTTGAGTGATTGGTATGCTTGCTTGTTTTGACACCCTTTGCAGCAGCAATCCCTGGAGCAGAAAAAAACCTCTACCAATTCATGGGCAACGTGTGCATCTGTTTGTGTCTTGTACGCAGGATTCCTGACCTTTTTTATTGTTTTTCTGACAGGAACATACCATTTTCTTGATTGCGTTTGGCGTCAATCTGTCCAGAACTAGAAAAAATTAATACAAATTGTTAACCATGCAGTGAATTTGAAACATCAAGTTTGAATCAAGTTTTGGGGCGAAGGTTGCTATCTGCAACAAGGTAGTAACAGTCCAATCTTACGAACAGGCCATCTCTACGAGATGGCAGCTTCTTCGAGAAGGCACAACTTGGTAACTGGTCGAGTGAGAAATCCACTTTGCGTTTTGACATCAACGTTCCTAACTCTGCCGTCTTCACTAGGGTGGACTTGCATAACGCGGCCCAAAGGCCAGCAGTCGCGGGGCGTGTTCACTTCAACTAGCAGGACAACATCATTTTCCACCAGGTTCCTTGTCTCGGAAGTCCATTTTGGCCTGATGATTAGACCCGGCGAGGGCGAGGGACTGACGATGCCTTTTCCTACTATTGATTTCTCTATCTTCAACATTAGACATTTGAGGTTTTGAGGATGCTCGCTGAATCAGGAAGGAATTCGGGGTAAGGACCGTGAGGTCTTGTGGGTCATCACTGGGTGTTGATAGTGGCCTCCTGTTCAGTGTCGATTTGACGATAGCAAGGGAAGTGGTGAGGGTTTCTTGAGTTAGTACTTGACCTTGCAGTACAATGGGGAGAGCTTGTTTCACTGATCTAATTAAGACGTTCCACCGCTCCATTCATATGTGATGACTTAGGAGGGTGAAAAATTTATTCGGTGCCTTGTTTTGCCATAGAATTGCTAACTTTACTATGATCAAAGTCTTTCGTAGCATCTCGAATCTTCTTTGTAGCCCCAATGAAATTAGTTCCGCGGTCACTAGTAAGAGTTCTTGGATATCCTCTTCTACTGCCAAAACGACAGAACCAATTCAGGAACGAATCTGTCTCCAAGGTGTTGATAACGTCTAGATACGCGGCACGAAGGGTCGCACAGGTAAAGATCACTCCCCATCTCTTAAGCTGGGTTCGCCTTTCTTTGACTACGATTACAAAAAGTTACAATTGTTTTGTTTGCAAGGAGCTAACTGTTAACGAAGTATTGTAAATAGACAGCCCTGCGGGATCAAGCTAGGTGTTTAACATTAATATGCACAGTCACTTTTGCTTTAAATACGATCTTAAATTTCCATTTTTACTCACAACGTCCGTTATGTAGAATCGGAACTAAGGGGTCAGTTTTTTTTTCGTTGCTGTTAATTTCATCGAATCCCATTTCTAACCAGCACCCGTTTCAAATCATCGCAGTGATTTGACGAAGCACTGTCCGAATCCCCAATACAGTTCAAAACAGTCAAATCACCCTTAATCAAGGTGATTTTGACGCCAGATGGACAAGTGATGGAGAACGAAGGAACAGAGATCATCGATCAACAGCTCCCACTGATGGAACAAGCAATTGTAGCAGCCAAGCGAGAACTACGTCTTGCTCGTCAAGGGGCTACAAGAAGCTTTCAACAGCTAAAAGCAAAAAGTAACTGCGAAAAGACAATGATCTGTTTTTAACAACACCCGAGGAACAATATATTATGTAGTTATAGGCCTAAGAAGTAGAATACAAACATTTTTTAGCTATATTCAATTGCCCTCGTGTATATGTTCGCCTCAACATATCTCATTCACACCAGCAGAAAAGATGATGGTCGATTTCTTTCCCTTACAAGACACTCACAAGCATGCATACACACCACACTTGCATTTCTTTCATTAGCCAGTGTTCTATCGTAGTGGTGTGGTCCACATGCTATGTGAATGGGTTTGGTGATCACTGGTTCGTCGGCTATAAATGGAATATATCGAAAGCCATTGATACTGGTTATAACAAGAATTGGTATTTGTTAAAAAGTCTGAATAGACTTCACTTAATAAATCCCCAATATCACAAAAGACTGTTCCTGGCTCTCTAAATCTCTCTGTTTTGCCATTCAGGTCAACAAAAGGAATTCTGGAGAGCATATGATAATGGACGTTAGGTACAAAAAGCTGATGGAGCTTTAATGCGTTGGAGTCCTCATTGTTTCCAAGGCGAGGAACATTAACCTTTCTCGAAACAATGAGCATCTATCGGTCCACTCGATGGTTTTTCTCATCTGGCTTACAATGGCCCTGAAAGACGCAAGGTTTCTTTGAAGTGATTTTCGATGTATTTGTCCCGTATTATTTTCATTGTCACTGCTATTAGCAAGAACTTGTCGTAAGCTGCTGCGCTGCATGATCGGAATGTTGTATGCATTAAAACATCAATCGTTACATTCAAAGTTTACTTTATCCAAAATGATATCCATATTGGCCATGTTTCATTGCACATATCTGAAA
>BLAZ01000483.1:720624-728124 GCA_014633955.1 Acropora tenuis | reverse complement strand
TGGAGTATTTTTTTCAAAATTTAACGTGATTTATAGTTGTTGAAGGTTGACCGTTTTTCCTTTGGGAACGCCTATATCGCAAATATTCACCAACGTTTCTTGTCTACGATCATACCACAGGAAAAGGACCGGGACTCGTTCGATCCCCGAAGTCAAACCCTGTCGGGCGAGGATAGTACTTGGATGGTTGACCGCCTGGAAATACCTCGTGTTGTAGACTGTTTTATATTTTTTTCCTTTTTACACGATTGAATTGCTTTGGCTGTTTCAGAACCTGAGTTTTCTTTCGTCAAGCGAGCGTGAAAATCAAATTGTCGTCACTATCGGTACATTATTACATCACATTCATGTTGAGTTCTAAATAAGAATGCCTTGCTTGCCTTTCACAGTGCTTGTTACGTACTTTTTAGAGATAAGAGAGGAATCTTAAAAGAATAAAATGCTATGAAAAGACATGACAAGACACAAAGTTAGGAACGATGAGCAGTTCGGTAGTTGTTGTTTGAAAAAGGTCAAGATTAACAAACTTTTCTTGCTTAGGACCACACCACGTGGGAAGGACCTGGATTCGTTTGGTTGCTCTCTGTGTCATCCGTGTATTTCCTGCCTTGTTTAGGTCATCGAGATATAGGTTGAGCCTTTAGTGCTTACTAAGAGGTTTCTCTGTTAGTCTGTTGGAGTATTTTTTTCAAAATTTAACGTGATTTATAGTTGTTGAAGGTTGACCGTTTTTCCTTTGGGAACGCCTATATCGCAAATATTCACCAACGTTTCTTGTCTACGATCATACCACAGGAAAAGGACCGGGACTCGTTCGATCCCCGAAGTCAAACCCTGTCGGGCGAGGATAGTACTTGGATGGTTGACCGCCTGGAAATACCTCGTGTTGTAGACTGTTTTATATTTTTTTCCTTTTTACACGATTGAATTGCTTTGGCTGTTTCAGAACCTGAGTTTTCTTTCGTCAAGCGAGCGTGAAAATCAAATTGTCGTCACTATCGGTACATTATTACATCACATTCATGTTGAGTTCTAAATAAGAATGCCTTGCTTGCCTTTCACAGTGCTTGTTACGTACTTTTTAGAGATAAGAGAGGAATCTTAAAAGAATAAAATGCTATGAAAAGACATGACAAGACACAAAGTTAGGAACGATGAGCAGTTCGGTAGTTGTTGTTTGAAAAAGGTCAAGATTAACAAACTTTTCTTGCTTAGGACCACACCACGTGGGAAGGACCTGGATTCGTTTGGTTGCTCTCTGTGTCATCCGTGTATTTCCTGCCTTGTTTAGGTCATCGAGATATAGGTTGAGCCTTTAGTGCTTACTAAGAGGTTTCTCTGTTAGTCTGTTGGAGTATTTTTTTCAAAATTTAACGTGATTTATAGTTGTTGAAGGTTGACCGTTTTTCCTTTGGGAACGCCTATATCGCAAATATTCACCAACGTTTCTTGTCTACGATCATACCACAGGAAAAGGACCGGGACTCGTTCGATCCCCGAAGTCAAACCCTGTCGGGCGAGGATAGTACTTGGATGGTTGACCGCCTGGAAATACCTCGTGTTGTAGACTGTTTTATATTTTTTTCCTTTTTACACGATTGAATTGCTTTGGCTGTTTCAGAACCTGAGTTTTCTTTCGTCAAGCGAGCGTGAAAATCAAATTGTCGTCACTATCGGTACATTATTACATCACATTCATGTTGAGTTCTAAATAAGAATGCCTTGCTTGCCTTTCACAGTGCTTGTTACGTACTTTTTAGAGATAAGAGAGGAATCTTAAAAGAATAAAATGCTATGAAAAGACATGACAAGACACAAAGTTAGGAACGATGAGCAGTTCGGTAGTTGTTGTTTGAAAAAGGTCAAGATTAACAAACTTTTCTTGCTTAGGACCACACCACGTGGGAAGGACCTGGATTCGTTTGGTTGCTCTCTGAGGCATCCGTGGATTTCTTACCTTGTTTAGGTCATCGAGATCTATGTTAAGCCTTTAGTGCTTACTAAGAGGTTTCTCTGTTAGTCTGTTGGAGTATTTTTTTCAAAATTTAACGTGATTTATAGTTGTTGAAGGTTGACCGTTTTTCCTTTGGGAACGCCTATATCGCAAATATTCACCAACGTTTCTTGTCTACGATCATACCACAGGAAAAGGACCGGGACTCGTTCGATCCTCGAAGTCAAACCCTGTCGGGCGAGGATAGTACTTGGTTGGTTGACCGCCTGGAAATACCTCGAGTTGTAGACTGTTTTATATTTTTTTCTTTTTACACGATTGAATTGCTTTGGCTGTTTCAGAACCTGAGTTTTGTTTTGTCAAGCGAGCGTGGAAATTAAATTGTCGTCACTATCGGTACATTATTACATCACATTCATCTTGAGTTCTAAATAAGAATGCCTTGCTTGCCTTTCACAGTGTTTGTTAAGTACTTTTTACAGATAAGATAGGAAGCTTAAAAGAATAAAATGCTATGAAAAGACATGACAAGACACAAACTTAGGAACGATGAGCAGTTCGATAGTCGTTGTTTGAAAAATGTCAAGATTAACAAACGTTTCTTGCTTAGGATAACACCACGTGGGAAGGAGCTGGAGTCGTTTGGTTGCTATCTCTGTCATCCGTGGATTTCTTGACTTGTTTAGGTCATAGAGATCTAGGTTAAGCCTTTAGTGCTTACTAAGAGGTTTCTCTGTTAGTCTTATGGAGCATTTTTTTCAAAACTTAACGTGATTTATAGTTGTTAAAGGTTGACCGTTTTTCTTTTGGGAACGCCTATATGGCAAAGATTCAACAACGTTCCTTGTTTACGATCATACCACAGGAGAAGAACCGGGACTCGTTTGAACCCCGAAGTCAAACCCTGTCGGGCGAGGATAGTACTTGGATGGTTGACCTCCTGGAAATACCCAGTGTTGTAGACTGTTTTATATTTTTTTCTTTTTCACGATTGAATTGCTTTGGCTGTTTTAGAACCTGAGTTTTGTTTTGTTGTGTCAAGCGAGCGTGAAAATCAAATTGTCCTCACTATCGGTACATTATAACATCACATTCATGTTGAGTTCTAAATAAGAATGCCTTGCTTGCCTTTCACAGTGCTTGCTACGTACTTTTTAGAGATAAGAGAGGAAGCTTAAAAGAATAAAATGCTATGAAAAGACATGACAAGACACAAACTTAGGAACGATGAGCAGTTCGGTAGTTGTTGTTTGAAAAAGGTCAAGATTAACAAACTTTTCTTGCTTAGGATCACACCACGTGGGAAGGACCTGGAGTCGTTTGGTTGCTCTCTGTGTCATCCGTGGATTTCTTGCCTTGTTTAGGTCATCGAGATCTAGGTTAAGCCTTTAGTGCTTACTAAGAGGTTTCTCTGTTAGTCTGTTGGAGTATTTTTTTCAAAATTTAACGTGATTTATAGTTGTTGAAGGTTCACCGTCTTTCCTTTGGGAACGCCTATATCGCAAATATTCACCAACGTTTCTTGTCTACGATCATACCACAGGAAAAGGACCGGGACTCGTTCGATCCCCGAAGTCAAACCCTGTCGGGCGAGGATAGTACTTGGATGGTTGACCGCCTGGAAATACCTCGTGTTGTAGACTGTTTTATATTTTTTTCCTTTTTACACGATTGAATTGCTTTGGCTGTTTCAGAACCTGAGTTTTGTTTCGTCAAGCGAGCGTGAAAATCAAATTGTCGTCACTATCGGTACATTATTACATCACATTCATGTTGAGTTCTAAATAAGAATGCCTTGCTTGCCTTTCACAGTGCTTGTTACGTACTTTTTAGAGATAAGAGAGGAATCTTAAAAGAATAAAACGCTATGAAAAGACATGACAAGACACAAAGTTAGGAACGATGAGCAGTTCGGTAGTTGTTGTTTGAAAAAGGTCAAGATTAACAAACTTTTCTTGCTTAGGACCACACCACGTGGGAAGGACCTGGATTCGTTTGGTTGCTCTCTGTGTCATCCGTGTATTTCCTGCCTTGTTTAGGTCATCGAGATATAGGTTGAGCCTTTAGTGCTTACTAAGAGGTTTCTCTGTTAGTCTGTTGGAGTATTTTTTTCAAAATTTAACGTGATTTATAGTTGTTGAAGGTTGACCGTTTTTCCTTTGGGAACGCCTATATCGCAAATATTCACCAACGTTTCTTGTCTACGATCATACCACAGGAAAAGGACCGGGACTCGTTCGATCCCCGAAGTCAAACCCTGTCGGGCGAGGATAGTACTTGGATGGTTGACCGCCTGGAAATACCTCGTGTTGTAGACTGTTTTATATTTTTTTCCTTTTTACACGATTGAATTGCTTTGGCTGTTTCAGAACCTGAGTTTTGTTTCGTCAAGCGAGCGTGAAAATCAAATTGTCGTCACTATCGGTACATTATTACATCACATTCATGTTGAGTTCTAAATAAGAATCCCTTGCTTGCCTTTCACAGTGCTTGTTACGTACTTTTTAGAGATAAGAGAGGAATCTTAAAAGAATAAAACGCTATGAAAAGACATGACAAGACACAAAGTTAGGAACGATGAGCAGTTCGGTAGTTGTTGTTTGAAAAAGGTCAAGATTAACAAACTTTTCTTGCTTAGGACCACACCACGTGGGAAGGACCTGGAGTCGTTTGGTTGCTCTCTGTGTCATCCGTGTATTTCCTGCCTTGTTTAGGTCAACGAGATATGGGTTGAGCCTTTAGTGCTTACTAAGAGGTTTCTCTGTTAGTCTGTTGGAGTATTTTTTTCAAAATTTAACGTGATTTATAGTTGTTGAAGGTTGACCGTTTTTCCGTTGGGAACGCCTATATCGCAAATATTCACCAACGTTTCTTGTCTACGATCATACCACAGGAAAAGGACCGGGACTCGTTCGATCCCCGAAGTCAAACCCTGTCGGGCGAGGATAGTACTTGGATGGTTGACCGCCTGGAAATACCTCGTGTTGTAGACTGTTTTATATTTTTTTCCTTTTTACACGATTGAATTGCTGTGGCTGTTTCAGAAGCTGAGTTTTGTTTTGTCAAGGGAGCGTGAAAATCAATTTGTCGTCACTATCGGTACATTATTACATCACATTCATGTTGAGTTCTAAATAAGAATGCCTTGCTTGCCTTTCACAGTGCTTGTTACGTACTTTTTAGAGATAAGAGAGGAATCTTAAAAGAATAAAAAGCTATAAAAAGACATGACAAGACACAAAGTTAGGAACGATGAGCAGTTCGGTAGTTGTTGTTTGAAAAAGGTCAAGATTAACAAACTTTTCTTGCTTAGGACCACACCACGTGGGAAGGACCTGGATTCGTTTGGTTGCTCTCTGTGTCATCCGTGTATTTCCTGCCTTGTTTAGGTCATCGAGATATAGGTTGAGCCTTTAGTGCTTACTAAGAGGTTTCTCTGTTAGTCTGTTGGAGTATTTTTTTCAAAATTTAACGTGATTTATAGTTGTTGAAGGTTGACCGTTTTTCCTTTGGGAACGCCTATATCGCAAATATTCACCAACGTTTCTTGTCTACGATCATACCACAGGAAAAGGACCGGGACTCGTTCGATCCCCGAAGTCAAACCCTGTCGGGCGAGGATAGTACTTGGATGGTTGACCGCCTGGAAATACCTCGTGTTGTAGACTGTTTTATATTTTTTTCCTTTTTACACGATTGAATTGCTTTGGCTGTTTCAGAACCTGAGTTTTGTTTCGTCAAGCGAGCGTGAAAATCAAATTGTCGTCACTATCGGTACATTATTACATCACATTCATGTTGAGTTCTAAATAAGAATGCCTTGCTTGCCTTTCACAGTGCTTGTTACGTACTTTTTAGAGATAAGAGAGGAATCTTAAAAGAATAAAATGCTATGAAAAGACATGACAAGACACAAAGTTAGGAACGATGAGCAGTTCGGTAGTTGTTGTTTGAAAAAGGTCAAGATTAACAAACTTTTCTTGCTTAGGACCACACCACGTGGGAAGGACCTGGATTCGTTTGGTTGCTCTCTGAGGCATCCGTGGATTTCTTGCCTTGTTTAGGTCATCGAGATCTATGTTAAGCCTCTAGTGCTTACTAAGAGGTTTCTCTGTTAGTCTGTTGGAGTATTTTTTTCAAAATTTAACGTGATTTATAGTTGTTGAAGATTGACCCTTTTTCCTTTGGGAACGCTTATATCGCAAATATTCACCAACGTTTCTTGTCTCCGATCATACCACAGGAAAAGGAGCGGGACTCGTTCTATCCCCAAAATCAAACCCTGTTGGGCAAGGATAGTACTTGGATGGTTGACCGCCTGGAAATACCTCGTGTTGTAGACTGTTTTATATTTTTTCCTTTTTACACGATTGAATTGCCTTGGGTGTTACAGACCCTGAGTTTTGTTTCGTCAAGCAAGCATGAAAGTCAAATTGTTGTCACTATCGGTACATTATTACATCACATTCATGTTGAGTTCTAAATAAGAATGCCTTGCTTGCCTTTCAGAGTGCTTGTTACGTACTTTTTAGAGAGGAGAGAGGAAGCTTAAAAGAATAAAATCCTATAAAAAGACATGACAAGACACAAAGTTAGGAACGATGAGCAGTTCGGTAGTTGTTGTTTCAAAAAGGTCAAGATTAACAAACTTTTCCTGCTTACGACCACACCACGTGTGAATGACCTGGAGTCGTTTGGTTGCTCTCTGTGTCATCCGTGTATTTCCTGCTTTGTTTAGGTCATCGAGATATAGGTTGAGCCTTTAGTGGTTACTAAGAGGTTTCTTTGTTAGTCTGTTGGAGTATTTTTTTCAAAATTTAACGTGAATTATAGTTGTTGAAGGTTGACCGTTTTTCCTTTGAGAACGCCTTTATCGCAAATATTCACCAACGTCTCTTGTCTACGATCATACCACAGGAAAAGGACCAGAACTCGTTCGATCCCCAAGGCAAACCCTGTCGGGCGAGGATAGTACTTGGATGGTTGACCGCCTGGAAATACCTCGTGTTGTAGATTGTTTTATATTTTTTTCTTTTTACACGATTGAATTGCTTTGGCTGTTTCAGAACCTGAGTTTTATTTTATCAAGCGAGCGTGAATATCAATTTGACGTCACTATCGGTACATTATTACATGACATTCATGTTGAGTTCTAAATAAGAATGCCTTGCTTGCCTTTCACAGCACTTGTTACGTACTTTTTAGAGGTAAGAGAGGAAGCTTAAAAGAATAAAATGCTATGAAAAGACATGACAAGACACAAACCTAGGAACGATGAGCAGTTCGATAGTCGTTGTTTAAAAAGGTTAAGATTAACAAACTTTTCTTGCTTAGGACCGTACCACGTGGGAAGGACCTGGATTCGTTTGGTTCCTCTCTGAGGCATCCGTGGATTTCTTGCCTTGTTTAGGTCATCGAGATCTATGTTAAGCCTTTTGTGCTTGCTAAGAGGTTTCTCTGCTAGTCTGTTGCAGTATTTTTTTCAAAATTTAACGTGATTTATAGTTGTTGAAGGTTGACCGTTTTTCCTTTGGGAACGCCTATAT
>BLAZ01000483.1:693272-704669 GCA_014633955.1 Acropora tenuis | reverse complement strand
CTGTTTCAGAACCTGAGTTTTGTTTTGTCAAGCGAGCGTGAAATTAAAATTGTCGTCACCATCGGTACATTATTACATCACATTCATGTTGAGTTTTAAATAAGAATGCCTTGCTTGCCTTTCACAGTGCTTGTTACGTACTTTTTAGAGATAAGAGAGAAATCTTAAAAGAATAAAATGCTATGAAAAGACATGACAAGACACAAAGTTAGGAACGATGAACAGTTCGGTAGTTGTTGTTTGAAAAAGGTCAAGATTAACAAACTTTTCTTGCTTAGGACCACACCAAGTGGGAAGGACCTGGAGTCGTTTCGTTGCTCTCTGTGTCATCCGTGTATTTCCTGCCTTGTTTAGGGCATCGAAATATAGGTTGAGCCTTTAGTGCTTACTAAGAGGTTTCTCTGTTAGTCTGTTGGAGTATTTTTTTCAAAATTTAACGTGATTTATAGTTGTTGAAGGTTGACCGTTTTTCCTTTCGGAACGCCTATATCGCAAATATTCACCAACCTTTCTTGTCTACGATCATACCACAGTAAAAGGACCGGGAGTCGTTTGATCCCCGAAATCATCCCTGTCGGGCGAGGATAGTACTTGGATGGTTGATCGCCTGGAAATACCTCGTGTTGTAAACTGTTTTATATTTTTTTCCTTTTTACACGATTGAATTGCTTTGGCTGTTTGAGAAGCTGAGTTGTGTTTTGTCAAGGGAGCGTGAAAAAAAATTTGATGTCACTATCGGTACATTATTACATCACATTCATGTTGAGTTCTAAATAAGAATACCGCTCTTGCCTTTCACAGTGCTTGTTACATACTTTTTAGAGATAAGAGAGGAATCTTAAAAGAATAAAATGCCATGAAAAGACATGACAAGACACAAACTTAGGAACGATGAGCAGTCCGATAGTCGTTGTTTGAAAAAGGTCAAGATTAACAAATTTTTCTTGCTTAGGATCACACCACGTGGGAAGGAGCTGAAGTCGTTTGGTTCCTTTCTGAGTCATGCGTGTATTTCCTGCCTTGTTTAGGTCATCGAGATATAGGTTGAGCCTTTAGTGCTTACTAAGAGTTTTCTCTTAGTCTGTTGGAGTATTTTTTTCAAAATTTAACGTGATTTATAGTTGTTGAAGGTTGATCGTTTTTTCTTTGGGAACGCCTATATGGCAAAGATTCACGAACGTTCCTAGTCTACGATCATACCACAGGAAAAGGACCGGGACTCGTTCGTTCTCCGAAGTGAAACCATGTCGGGCGAGGATAGTACTTGGATGGTTGACCGCCTGGAAATACCTCGTTTTGTAGATTGTTTTATATATATATATTTTTTTTTACACGATTGAATTGCTTTGGCTGTTTCAGAATGTGAGTTTTGTTTTGTCAAGCGAGCGTGAATATTAAACTGTCGTCACTATCCGTACATCATTACATCACATTCATGTTGAGTTCTAAAGAAGAATGCCTTGCTTGCCTTTCACAGTGCTTGTTACCTACTTTTTAGAGATATGAGAGGAAGCTTAAAAGAATAAAATGCTAAGAAAAGATATGACAAGACACAAACTTAAGAACGATGAGCAGTTCGGTAGCTGTTGTTTGAAAAAGGTCAAGATTAACAAATTTTTCTTGCTTAGGATCACACCACGTGGGAAGGACCTGGAGTCGTTTGGTTGCTCTCTGTGTCATCCGTGTATTTCTTGGCTTGTTTAGGTCATCGATATCTATATTCAGCCTTTAGTGCTTACTAAGAGGTTTCTCTGTTAGTCTGTTAGAGTATTTTTTTTTCAAAATTTAACGTGATTTATAGTTTTTGCAAGTTGACCGTCTCTCGTTTGGGAACGAATATATCGCAAATATTCACCAACGTTTCTTGTCTACGATCATACCACAGGAAAAAAACCAGGACTCATTCGATCCCCGAAGTCAAACCCTGTCGGGCGATGATAATAATTGGATGGTTGACCGCCTGGAAATACCTCGTGTTGTAGGCTGTTGTATATTTTTTTCTTTTTACACGATTGAATTGCTTTGGCTGTTTCAGAACCTGAGTTTTGTTTTGTCAATCGAGCGTGAAAATCAAATTGTCCTCACTATATTGGTACATTATTACATCACATTTATGTTGAGTTCTAAATAAGAATGCCTTGCTTGCCTTTCACAGTGCTTGTTACGTACTTTTTAGAGATAAGAGAGGAAGCTTAAAAGAATAAAATCCTATGAAAAGACATGACAAGACACAAACTTAGGAACGATAAGCAGTTCGGTAGTTCTTGTTTGAAAAAGGTCAAGATTAACAAACTTTTCTTGCTTAGGACCACACCACGTGGGAAGGACCTGGAGTCGTTTGGTTCCTCTCTGTGTCATCCGTGTATTTCCTCCCTTGTTTAGGTCATCGAGATATAGGTTGAGCCTTTAGTACTTACTAAGAGGTTTCTCTGTTAGTCTGTTGGAGTAATTTTTCAAAATTTAACGTGATTTATAGTTGTTGAAGGTTCACCGTCTTTCCTTTCGGAACGACTATATGGCAAAGATTCACCAACGTTTCTTGTCTACGATCATACCACAGGAAAAGGACCGGGACTCGTTCGATCCCCGAAGTCAAACCCTGTCGGGCGAGGATAGTACTTGGATGGTTGACCGCCTGGAAATACCTCGTGTTGTAGACTGTTTTATATTTTTTTCTTTTTAAACGATTGAATTGCTTTGGCTGTTTCAGAACCTGAGTTTTGTTTTGTCAAGCGAGCGTGAAAATCAAATTTTACGTACTTTTTAGAGATAAGAGAGGAAGCTAAACAGAATAAAATCCTATGAAAAGACATGACAAGACACAAAGTTTGGAACGATAAGCAGCTCGGTAGTAATTGTTTGAAAAAGGTCAAGATTAACAAACTTTTCTTGCTTAGGACCACACCACGTGGAAAGGACCTGGTTTCGTTTGGTTGCTCTCTGTGTCATCCGTGTATTTCCTGCCTTGTTTAGGTCATCGAGATATAGGTTAAGCCTTTAGTGCTTTACTAAATGTTTCTCTGTTAGTCTGTTGGAGTATTTTTTTTCAAAATTTAACGTGATTTATAGTTGTTGAAAGTTGACCGTTTTTCCTAAGGGAACGCTTATATCGCAAATATTCACCAACGTTTCTTGTCTACGATCATACCACAGGAAAAGGACCGGGACTCGTTCGATCCCCGAAGTCAAACCCTGTCGGGCGAGGATAGTACTTGGATGGTTGACCGCCTGGAAATACCTCGTGTTGTAGACTGTTTTAATTTTTTTTCATTTTTACACGATTGAATTGCTTTGGCTGTTTGAGAAGCTGAGTTTTGTTTAGTCAAGGGAGCGTGAAAATCAAATTGTCGTCACTATCGGTAGATTATTACATTACATTCATGTTGAGTTCTAAATAAGAATGCCTTGCTTGCCTTTCACAGTGCTTGTTACGTACTTTTTAGAGATAAGAGAGGAAGCTTAAAAGAATAAAATCCTATGAAAAGACATGACAAGACACAAACTTAGGAACGATGAGCAGTTCGATATACGTTGTTTAAAAAGGTCAAGATTAACAAACTTTTCTTGCTTAGGACCACACCACGTGGAAAAGACCTGGAATCGTTTGGTTGCTCTCTGATGCATCCGTGGATTCCTTGCCTAGACTAGGTCAACGAGATCTACGTTAAGCCTTTAGTGCTTGCTAAGAGGTTTCTCTCTTAGTCTGTTGGAGTATTTTTTTCATAATTTAAAGTGATTTATAGTTGTTGAAGGTTGACAGTTTTTCCTTTGGGAACGCCTATATCGCAAATATTCACCAACGTTTCTTGTCTACGATCCTACCACAGGAAAAGGACCAGGACTCGTTCGATCCCAAAAGTCAAACCCTGTCGGGCGAAGATAGTTCTTGGATGGTTGACCGCCTGGAAATACCTCGTGTTGTAGACTGTTTTATATTTTTTTTCCTTTTTATACGATTGAATTCCTTTGGCTGTTTCAGAACCTGAGTTTTGTTTTGTCAAGCGAGCGTGAAAATCAATTTGACGTCACTATCGGTACATTATTACATCACATTCATGTTGAGTTCTAAATAAGAATGCCTTTCTTGCCTTTCACAAGGCTTGTTACGTACTTTTTAGAGAGAAGAGAGGAATCTTAAAAGAATAAAATGCTATGAAAAGACATGACAAGACACAAACTTAGGAACGGTGAGCAGTTCGATATTCGTTGTTTGAAAAAGGTCAAGATTAACAAACCTTTCTTGCTTAGGACCAAACCACGTGGGAGGGACCTGGATTCGTTTGGTTGCTCTCTGAGGCATCCGTGGATTTCTTGCCTTGTTTAGGTCATCGAGATCTATGTTAAGCCTTTAGTGCTTACTAAGAGGTTTCTCTGTTAGCCCGTTGGAGTATTTTTTTCAAAATTTAACGTGAGTTATAGTTGTTGAAGGTTGACCGTTTTTCCTTTGGGAACACCTATATCGCAAATATTTACCAACGTTTTTTGTCTACGATCATACCACAGGAAAAGGACCGGGACTCGTTCGATCCCCAAAGTCAAAGCCTGTCGGGCGAGGATAGTACTTGGATCGTTGACCGCCTGGAAATACCTCGTGCTGTAGACTGTTTTAATTTTTTTTCATTTTTACACGATTGAATTGCTTTGGCTGTTTTAGAAGCTGAGTTTTGTTTAGTCAAGGGAGCGTGAAAATCAAATTGTCGTCACTATCGGTACATTATAACGTTACATTCATGTTGAGTTCTAAATAAGAATGCCTTGATTGCCTTTCACAGTGCTTGTTACGTACTTTTTAGAGATAAGAGAGGAATCTTAAAAGAATAAAATGCTATGAAAAGACATGACAAGACACAAAGTTAGGAACGATGAGCAGTTCGGTAGTTGTTGTTTGAAAAAGGTCAAGATTAACAAACTTTTCTTGCTTAGGACCACACCACGTGGGAAGGACCTGGAGTCGTTTGGTTGCTCTCTGTGTCATCCGTGTATTTCCTGCCTTGTTTAGGTCATCGAGATATAGGTTGAGCCTTTAGTGCTTACTAAGAGGTTTCTCTGTTAGTCTGTTGGAGTATTTTTTTCAAAATTTAACGTGATTTATAGTTGTTGAAGGTTGACCGTTTTTCCTTTGGGAACGCCTATATCGCAAATATTCACCAACGTTTCTTGTCTACGATCATACCACAGGAAAAGGACCGGGACTCGTTCGATCCCCGAAGTCAAACCCTGTCGGGCGAGGATAGTACTTGGATGGTTGACCGCCTGGAAATACCTCGTGTTGTAGACTGTTTTATATTTTTTTCCTTTTTACACGATTGAATTGCTTTGGCTGTTTGAGAAGCTGAGTTTTGTTTAGTCAAGGGAGCGTGAAAATCAAATTGTCGTCACTATCGGTACATTATTACATCACATTCATGTTGAGTTCTAAATAAGAATGCCTTGCTTGCCTTTCACAGTGCTTGTTACGTACTTTTTAGAGATAAGAGAGGAAGCTTAAAAGAATAAAATCCTATGAAAAGACATGACAAGACACAAACTTAGGAACGATGAGAAGTTCGATAGTCGTTGTTTAAAAAGGTCAAGATTAACAAACTTTTCTTGCTTAGGACCACACCAAGTGGGAAAGACCTGGATTCGTTTGGTTGCTCTCTGAGGCATCCGTGGATTTCTTACCTTGTTTAGGTCATCGAGATCTATGTTAAGCCTTTAGTGCTTACTAAGAGGTTTCTCTGTTAGTCTGTTGGAGTATTTTTTTCAAAATTTAACGTAATTTATACTTGTTGAAGGTTGACCGTTTTTCCTTTGGGAACGCCTATATCGCAAATATTCACCAACGATTCTTGTCTACGATCATACCACAGGAAAAGAACCGGGACTCGTTCGATCCCCGAAGTCAAACCCTGTCGGGCGAGGATAGTACTTGGATGGTTGACCGCCTGGAAATACCTCGGGTTGGAGACTGTTTTATATCTTTTTTTTTTCCTTTTTACACGATTGAATTGCTTTGGCTCTTTTAGAACCGGAGCTTTCTTTCCTCAAGCGTGCGTGAAAATCAAATTGTCGTCACTATCGGTACATTATTACATCACATTCATGTTGAGTTCTAAATAAGAATGCCTTGCTTGCCTTTCACAGTGCTTGTTACGTACTTTTTAGAGATAAGAGAGGAAGCTAAAAAGAATAAAATCCTATGAAAAGACATGACAAGACACAAAGTTAGGAACGATGAGCAGTTCGGTAGTAATTGTTTGAAAGAGGTCAAGATTAACAAACTTTTCTTGCTTAGGACCACACCACGTGGAAAGGACCTGGTTTCGTTTGGTTGCTCTCTGTGTCATCCGTGTATTTCCTACCTTGTTTAGGTCATCGAGATATAGGTTGAGCCTTTAGTGCTTTACTAAATGTTTCTCTGTTAGTCTGTTGGAGTATTTTTTTCAAAATTTAATGTGATTTATAGTTGTTAAAGGTTGACCCTTTTTTCTTTGGGAACGCCTATATCGCAAATATTCACCAACGTTTCTTGTCTACGATCATACCACAGGAAAAGAACCGGGACTCGTTCTATCCCCGAAGTCAAACCCTGTCGGGCGAGGATAGTACTTGGATGGTTGACCGCCTGGAAATACCTCGTGTTGTAGACTGTTTTAATTTTTTTTCATTTTTACACGATTGAATTGCTTTGGCTGTTTGAGAAGCTGAGTTTTGTTTAGTCAAGGGAGCGTGAAAATCAAATTGTCGTCACTATCGGTACATTATTACATCACATTCATGTTGAGTTCTAAATAAGAATGCCTTGCTTGCCTTTCACAGTGCTTGTTACGTACTTTTTAGAGATAAGAGAGGAATCTTAAAAGAATAAAATGCTATGAAAAGACATGACAAGACACAAAGTTAGGAACGATGAGCAGTTCGGTAGTTGTTGTTTGAAAAAGGTCAAGATTAACAAACTTTTCTTGCTTAGGACCACACCACGTGGGAAGGACCTGGATTCGTTTGGTTGCTCTCTGTGTCATCCGTGTATTTCCTGCCTTGTTTAGGTCATCGAGATATAGGTTGAGCCTTTAGTGCTTACTAAGAGGTTTCTCTGTTAGTCTGTTGGAGTATTTTTTTCAAAATTTAACGTGATTTATAGTTGTTGAAGGTTGACCGTTTTTCCTTTGGGAACGCCTATATCGCAAATATTCACCAACGTTTCTTGTCTACGATCATACCACAGGAAAAGGACCGGAACTCGTTCGATCCCCGAAGTCAAACCCTGTCGGGGGAGGATAGTACTTGGATGGTTGACCGCCTGGAAATACCTCGTGTTGTAGACTGTTTTATATTTTTTTTCCTTTTTAAACGATTGAATTGCTTTGGCTGTTTCAAAAGCTGAGTTTTGTTTTATCAAGCAAGCGTGAAAATCAATTTGACGTCACTATCGGTACATTATTACATTACATTCATGTTGAGTTCTAAATAAGAATAACTTGCTCGCCTTTCACAGTGCTTGTTACGTACTTTTTAGAGATAAGAGAGGAAGATTAAAAGAATAAACTGCTATGAAAAGACATGACAAGACACAAAGTTAGGAACAATGAGCAGTTCGGTAGTTGTTGTTTGAAAAAGGTCAAGATTAACAAACTTTTCTTGCTTAGGACCACACCATGTGGGAAGGACCTGGATTCGTTTGGTTGCTCTTTGTGTCATCCGTGTATTTCCTGCCTTGTTTAGGTCTTCGAGATATAGGTTGAGCCTTTAGTGCTTACTAAGAGGTTTCTTTGTTAGTCTGTTGGAGTATTTTTTTCAAAATTTAACGTGATTTATAGTTGTTGAAGGTTGACCGTTTTTCCTTTGGGAACGCCTATATAGCAAATTTTCACCAACGTTTCTTGTCTACGATGATACCACAGGAAAAGGACCGGGACTCGTTCGATCCCCGAAGTCAAGCCCTGTCGGGCGAGGATAGTACTTGGATGGTTGACCGCCTGGAAATACCTCGTGTTGTAGACTGTTTTATATTTTTTTCCTTTTTACACGATTGAATTGCTTTGGCTGTTTGAGAAGCTGTGTTTTGTTTTGTCAAGCAAGCTTCAAAATCAAATTGTCGTCACTATCGGTACATTATTACATCACATTCATGTTGAGTTCTAAATAAGAATGCCTTGCTTGCCGTTCACAGTGCTTGTTACGTACTTTTTAGAGATAAGAGAGGAAGCTTAAAAGAATAAAATGCTATGAAAAGACATGACAAGACACAAACTTTGGAACGATAAGCAGTTCGGTAGTTGTTGTTTGAAAAAGGTCAAGATTAAGAAACTTTTCTTGCTTAGGACCACACCAAGTGGGAAGGGCCTGGAGTCGTTTGGTTGCTCTCTGTGTCATCCGTGTATTTCCTGCCTTGTTAAGGTCTTCGAGATATAGGTTGAGGCTTTAGTGCTTACTAAGAGGTTTCCCTGTTAGTCTGTTAGAGAATTTTTTTTCAAAATTTAACATGATTTATAGTTGTTGAAGGTTGACCGTTTTTCCTTTGGGAACGCCTATATCGCAAATATTCACCAACGCTTCTCGTCTACGATCATACCACAGGAAGAGAACCGGGACTCGTTCGATCCCCGAAGTCAAACCCTGTCGGGCAAGGATGGTACTTGGATGGTTGACCGCCTGGAAATACCTCGTGTTGTAGACTGTTTTATATTTTTTTCTTTTTACACGATTGAATTGCTTTGGCTGTTTCAGAACCTGAGTTTTGTTTTATCAAGCGAGCGTGAAAATCAATTTGACGTCACTATCGGTACATTATTACATCACATTCATGTTGAGTTCTAAATAAGAATGCCTTGCTTGCCTTTCACAGTGCTTGTTACGTACTTTTTAGAGATAAGAGAGGAAGCTTAAAAGAATAAAATGCTATGAAAAGACATGACAAGACACAAAGTTAGAAACGATCAGCAGTTCGGTAGTTGTTGTTTGAAAAAGGTCAAGATTAACAAACTTTTCTTGCTTAGGACCACACCACGTGGGAAGGACCTTGAGTCGTTTGGTTGCTCTTTGTGTGATCGGTGTATTTCCTGCCTTGTTTAGGTCATCGAGATCTAGTTTAAGCCTTTAGTGCGCACTAAGAGGTTTCTCTGTTAGTCTGTTGGAGTATTTCTTTCAAAATTTAACGTGATTTATACTTGTTGAAGGTTGACTGTTTCTCCTTTGGGAACGCCTATATCGCAAATATTCACCAACGTTACTTGTCTACGATCATACCACAGGAAAAGGACCGAGACTCGTTCGATCCCCGAAGTCAAACCCTGTCGGGCGAGGATAGTACTTGGATGGTTGACCGCCTGGAAATACCTCGTGTTGTAGACTGTTTTATATTTTTTTCCTTTTTACACGATTGAATTGCTTTGGCTGTTTGAGAAGCTGAGTTTTGTTTTGTCAAGGGAGCGTGAAAATCAAATTGTCGTCACTATCGGTACATTATTACATCACATTCATGTTGAGTTCTAAATAAGAATGCCTTGCTTGCCTTTCACAGTGCTTGTTACGTACTTTTTAGAGATAAGAGAGGAATCTTAAAAGAATAAAATGCTATAAAAAGACATGACAAGACACAAACTTAGGAACGATGAGCAGTTCGATAGTCGTTGTTTAAAAAGGGCAAGATTAACAAACTTTTCTTGCTTAGGACCACACCACGTGGGAAGGACCTGAATTCGTTTGGTTGCCCTCTGAGGCATCGGTGGATTTCTTACCTTGTTTAGGTCATTGAGATCTATGTTAAGCCTTTAGTGCTTACTAAGAGGTTTCTCTGTTAGTCTGTTGGATTATTTTATTTAAAATTTAACGTGATTTATAGTTGTTGAAGGTTGACCGATTTTCCTTTGGGAACGCTTCTATAGCAAATATTCACAACGTTTCTTGTCTACGATCATACCACAGGAAAAGGACCGGGACTCGTTCATTCCCCGAAGTCAAACCCTGTCGGGCGAGGATAGTACTTGGATGGTTGACCGCCTGGAAATACCTCGTATTGGAGACTGTTTTATATTTTTTTCCATTTTACACGATTGAATTGCTTTGGCTGTTTGAGAAGCTGAGTTTTGTTTTGTCAAAGGAGCGTGAAAATCAAATTATCGTCACTATCGGTACATTATTACAGCACATTCATGTTGAGTTCTAAATAAGAATGCCTTGCTTGCCTTTTACAATGTGGTTACGTACTTTTTAGAGATAAGAGAGGAATCTTAAAAGAATAAAATGCTATAAAAAGACAGGACAAGACACAAACTTAGGAACGATGAGCAGTTCGATAGTCGTTGTTTAAAAAGGGCAAGATTAACAAACTTTTCTTGCTTTGGACCACACCACGTGGGAAGGACCTGGATTCGTTTGGTTGCTCTCTGTGTCGTCCGTGTATTTCCTGCCTTGTTTAGGTCATCGAGATATAGGTTGAGCCTTTAGTGCTTACTAAGAGGTTTCTCTGTTAGTCTGTTGGAGTATTTTTTTCAAAATTTAACGTGATTTATACTTGTTGAAGGTTGACCGTTTTTCGTTTGGGAACGCCTATATCGCAAATATTCACCAACGTTTCTTGGCTACGATCATAACACAGGAAAAGGACCGGGACTCGTTCGATCCCCAAATTCAAACCCTGTCGGGCGAGGATAGTACTTGGATGGTTGACCGCCTGGAAATACCTTGGGTTGTAGACTGTTTTATATTTTTTTTTCCTTTTTACACGATTGAATTGCTTTGGCTGTTTGAGAAGCTGAGTTTTGTTTTGTCAAGGGAGCGTGAAAATCAAATTGTTGTCACTATCGGTACATTATTACATGACATTCATGTTAAGTTCTAAATAAGAATGCCTTGCTTGCCTTTTACAGTGCTTGTTACGTACTTTTTAGAGATAAGAGAGAAAGCTTAAAAGAATAAAATGCTATAAAAAGACATGACAAGACACAAACTTAGGAACGATGAGCAGTTCGATAGTCGTTGTTTAAAAAGGGCAAGATTAACAAACTTTTCTTGCTTAGGACCACATCACGTGGGGACGACCTAGATTCGTTTGGTTGCTCTCTGAGGCATCCATGGATTTCTTACCTTGTTCAGGTCATCGAGATCTATGTTAAGCCTTTAGTGCTTACTAAGAGGTTTTTCTGTTAGTCTGCTGGAGTATTTTTTTTCAAAATTTAACGTGATTTACAGTTGTTGAAGGTTGACCGTTTTTCCTTTGGGAACGCCTTACCTGACGCTTTTTAAGCATTTTTGTCAGTGTGGCCTGGGCTACCATCAATTGTGGGAGTGCTTCACCATTATCACTTCGTGGCGTTCTTCCGCTTGTGGTTCTGTAAGTATTGATTTTGGTTTTTGTGGTTTATTTTTTGCTGGGTGACCCTCCCAGGGACTTATGCTGAGCGTTCTGCTCTAACC
>BLAZ01000483.1:689710-693262 GCA_014633955.1 Acropora tenuis | reverse complement strand
ACTCACTGGACTGTTGACATGGAAATGCAAATCAAACGCGAATGGAACGGAGGTGTCATCTTTAATCATGGTACGAACAATGCTAGAGGTGTTGCTATTCTTATTCATTCACGATTGGATTATACTGTGACTCAAACTAGAGGTGATAATGAAGGACGCGTTTTAAATATTCTGTTGGATCTTGATGGTCACGTTTTGAATATCATAAACATTTACGCGCCTCAAACGGACAGCGCTCGTCAAACTTTCTTCTCTAGCCTGGTCCAATTTATTTCTGATGTGAATGACAACATCATCGGTGGAGATTTTAACTGCATAGCAAATGTCAAACTGGACAAAATAGGGGGAAATCAGGATATAAAGCAACTAGCCGCAGCATCTTTGCAATCTATGTCTTCGCGATTTGGTTTATCTGATATTTGGCGTGATCGCCACAAAGATGCAAGAGCATTTACGTGGACTGGACGTCACCCTACCAATGGCTCTTTTATTTCCACACGTATTGACAAGTTTCTTCTTAGCAGGACACTGAGCCCTTTTGTTTTGGACACCTCCATCAAGCCTTTCCCGCATTCTGACCATGACTATGTTTGTTTAGTTTTAAACTTTGATCAAGTTGTACGAGGCCCCGGATACTGGCATTTTAATAGTGAATTGCTTGGTGATGCAGCGTTTGAGGTTCAAATAAAAGATTTCTGGACTGACTGGGAGACGAAATACGCCGACTTTGTTGATCCACTCCTCTGGTGGGATAAAGCTAAACAGCACTTTAAGATCATCGCAATCTCCTGTGCTAAAATAATTGGAAAACAAAAGCGACACGAAAGGTTTCAAATAGAACGAAAACTCGGAAACCTACACGAAAAGTCTATGTCTGGTGACGCGCGTGCTATGGAAGAATATCTTGTAGCAAAGGAAAAATTGAAAGAGTTAGATCTTAAGGATTTGGAAGCTGTCAAGATTCGAGCAAAAGCGCAGTATCTAGAAGAAGGAGAAAGGAGCACCCGTTACTTTTACTCCCTCGAGAAAAGTAGGAGAGCGGATCAAACAATTCGCGTTTTAACAAAAGAAAATCTTGATACTGTTTCTGAACCGCAAGACCTGTTAAGAGAAACATACCACTTCTACAAAACTCTCTATACTGCACAACCCTGTGATGAAGATGCAAGGAACCAATTTTTAAATGCTGACATTCCAAAACTACCTGACAATGCACGTGAATCTTGTGAAGGTCTAATTACAGAGGAGGAGTTAGAGAAAGCAGTGCGTTCGATGGAAAATAATAAATCCCCTGGCATCGATGGCTTAACAACGAATTTTTACAAGCACTTTTGGCCTATCTTAAGCGATAAATTGGCACGTGTATATAACCATGCTTTCCGTACAGGAACCCTCGCGTTATCTCAGAGGCGGGGTATAATTTCATTATTGTTCAAGAAGGGGGACCGTACCCAGCTTAAAAACTGGAGGCCGGTAACGCTACTGAACACTGACTATAAGATTTTAACTAAAGCGCTCGCTAACAGGCTGCAACAGGTGCTACCGTTCATTATACACACGGATCAAACTGCTTCGATTAAAGGAAGAACCATCAATGACAACACTCGACTTCTACATGATGTTGTTGCCTATGTAAATGAGAAAGAAGTTCCTCTCGCCCTTATCAGTGTGGATCAGCTCAAAGCCTTTGATAGAGTTTCGCACGATTTCTTATTCAAATGTTTAGAGCATTTTGGCTTTGGACCGAACTTTGTTCAGTGGATTAAATTAATATACAGTTCAGTCTCAAGCTCGGTAAAAACTAATGGTTGGCTTACCGCTTTCATTACGTTGGAACGTGGTCTCAGGCAGGGTTGTGCCCTGTCTATGCCCTTATACGTCTTAACTGCCGAAACCATGGCCATCAATGTACGGCAAAACCCGCGAATACACGGAATACGGCCGCCTGATTCTCAAGAAGAGTTAAAGCTATCACAGTACGCTGATGATACCACCTTGCTATTGTCGGATGATCAATCTATCGATGAAGTCTTCAGGACCTTTAATTTGTATGAACGTGCTTCTGGAGCGAAGATCAATAAAGGAAAATGTAAGGGACTCTGGTGCGGAGCATTTGCACATAGAAATGAACAACTCGGTGACTTTGATTGGTTTAATGATTTTATACCTGACAAGATCCTCGGACAATTCATTGGCAACGTAGATTGTACGAGACGTAACTGGGAAGCTAAAATTCAGAAGATCAATAACATAATTGCTGCGTGGCGTCAAAGAGATCTAAGCTACAAAGGTAGAACGCTGGTAATAAATGGTTTATTAGCTTCTACACTTTGGTATAACGCAACGTCACTGCCCGTACCTTCTTGGGCAATAGCGCAAATTGAAGAGTCTATTTATAACTTCTTTTGGAATTACAAGCGTCATTGGGTAAACAAAGACATCCTGGCCCTACCTGTCCAACATGGTGGATTTAACATTCCTAGAATTAAAACAAAAATTCAGTCTCTGAGACTTAACACCCTGAGAAGATTATTGTCCGCAGAAGACGCTCATTGGAAACACTTTGTGTCGCATTTTTTCCGAATCTCGAACATGAATCTGGGAAAACTTTCACTTGTCCTTGATTTCAGTACCAGACAAATCGGTTGCGACGTACCAATATTTTATAAAGAACTGCTCGTTGCCTGGCAACAGCACAGACATCTTCTTACAAGAACTCACATTCCGGATAATTTTCAAAACATTCTAACTGAACCGCTCTTCCAAAATGAACTAATAACTTTCAACGACCAACCCCTTGCTGTAATTGCCGATTGGGTAATGGCGGGAGTCACTCAAGTCAAAGACATCTGTTACGAAGTAGTTCCTGGCTATCTGCCAGCTAATGCTGTTCACGACTTGTTGATCGAGCAAGGGAATGATGACCGTACTTTACAACGAACCGAGCGTGAATTTAGAAAAATTCGCTCTTCTATATCACAAGAATGGACAAATAAGATTCAGTCTGGACTTACAAATCAATCACCAGATCTACAGCCACGTTTTGAAGTCAAAACTACTGATTCGAACGATGCTTCAATGGATATCTTGGACTGCAAAACCCGTATATTTTACCATCAGCTTCTTGAAGATAGGCCGACCGTTATCCCTGCTTTAGATTACTGGAAAGAAAACCTTCACCCCGAACCGATATTTAATGCCAAACAATGGAAAACTCTTTATTCACCGCTAATTACTCACAAACACGGAGACGTCAACTGGAAGATTGCGCACCGAGTTCTACCGACAGCTCTATCTCTAAACAGGATGGGTGTGTACGCAACTCCAAACTGTCATCGGTGTGGCGTTACTGACACCTTGGAGCACGCTATGCTTGATTGTCCCACCGTTGACAATTTCTGGAACGAAATCCAGGCGTACGTGGACAGAATCACAAATAAAATGTTGACACTCACCACACAAGTAAAATTATTTGGTAAAGTTAAAACAAAAAATGATCCACTTGGCTCGAGAACAATAGACCTAGTAAACTGGACACTGACGTTGGCCCGC
>BLAZ01000483.1:677210-679710 GCA_014633955.1 Acropora tenuis | reverse complement strand
GATTTCTGGACTGACTGGGAGGCGAAATACGCCGACTTTGTTGATCCACTCCTCTGGTGGGATAAAGCTAAACAGCACTTTAAGATCATCGCAATCTCCTGTGCTAAAATAATTGGAAAACAAAAGCGACACGAAAGGTTTCAAATAGAACGAAAACTCGAAAACCTACACGAAAAGTCTATGTCTGGTGACGCGCGTGCTATGGAAGAATATCTTGTAGCAAAGGAAAAATTGAAAGAGTTAGATCTTAAGGATTTGGAAGCTGTCAAGATTCGAGCAAAAGCGCAGTATCTAGAAGAAGGAGAAAGGAGCACCCGTTACTTTTACTCCCTCGAGAAAAGTAGGAGAGCGGATCAAACAATTCGCGTTTTAACAAAAGAAAATCTTGATACTGTTTCTGAACCGCAAGACCTGTTAAAAGAAACATACCACTTCTACAAAACTCTCTATACTGCACAACCCTGTGATGAAGATGCAAGGAACCAATTTTTAAATGCTGACATTCCAAAACTACCTGACAATGCACGTGAATCTTGTGAAGGTCTAATTACAGAGGAGGAGTTAGAGAAAGCAGTGCGTTCGATGGAAAATAATAAATCCCCTGGCATCGATGGCTTAACAACGAATTTTTACAAGCACTTTTGGCCTATCTTAAGCGATAAATTGGCACGTGTATATAACCATGCTTTCCGTACAGGAACCCTCGCGTTATCTCAGAGGCGGGGTATAATTTCATTATTGTTCAAGAAGGGGGACCGTACCCAGCTTAAAAACTGGAGGCCGGTAACGCTACTGAACACTGACTATAAGATTTTAACTAAAGCGCTCGCTAACAGGCTGCAACAGGTGCTACCGTTCATTATACACACGGATCAAACTGCTTCGATTAAAGGAAGAACCATCAATGACAACACTCGACTTCTACATGATGTTGTTGCCTATGTAAATGAGAAAGAAGTTCCTCTCGCCCTTATCAGTGTGGATCAGCTCAAAGCCTTTGATAGAGTTTCGCACGATTTCTTATTCAAATGTTTAGAGCATTTTGGCTTTGGACCGAACTTTGTTCAGTGGATTAAATTAATATACAGTTCAGTCTCAAGCTCGGTAAAAACTAATGGTTGGCTTACCGCTTTCATTACGTTGGAACGTGGTCTCAGGCAGGGTTGTGCCCTGTCTATGCCCTTATACGTCTTAACTGCCGAAACGATGGCCATCAATATACGGCAAAACCTGCGAATACACGGAATACGGCCGCCTGATTCTCAAAAAGAGTTAAAACTATCACAGTACGCTGATGATACCACCTCGCTATTGTCGGATGATCAATCCATCGATGAAGTCTTCAGTACCTTTATTTGTATAAACGTGCTTCTGAAGCGAAGATCAATAATGGAAAATGTAAGGGACTCTGGTGCGGAACATTTGCACATAGAAATGAACAACTCGGTGACTTTGATTGGCTTAATGATTTTATCCCTGACAAAATCCTCGGACAATTCATTGGCCACGTAAGTTGTACGAGACGTAACTGAGAAGCTAAAATTAAGAAGAACAATAACATAATTGCTGCGTGGCGTCAAAGAGATCTAAGCTACAAAGGTAGAACGCTGGTAATAAATGGCTTATTAGCTTCTACACTTTGGTATAACGCAAAGCCACTGCTAGTACCTTCTTGGGCAATAGCGTAAATTAAAGAGTCCATTCATAACTTCTTTTGGAATTACAAGCGTCATTGGGTGAACAAAGACATCCTGGCCCTACGTGTCCAACATGGCGCATTCAACATTTCTAGAATTAAAACAAAAATTTAGTCTCTGAGACTTAAAACCCTGAGAAGATTATTGTCCGCAGAAGACGCTTATTGGAAACACTTTGTGTCACATTTCTTCCGTATCTCGAACATGAATCTGGGAAAACTTTCACTCGTCCTCGATTTCAGTACCAGACAAATCGGTCGCGACGTACCAATATTTCATAAACAACTGCTCGTTGCGTGCCAACAGCACAGACATCTTCTTACAAGAACTCACATTCCGGATAATTTTCGAAACATTCTAACTGAACCGCTCTTTCAAAATGAACTAATAACTTTCAACGATCAACGATTGGGTAATGGCGGGAGTCACTCAGGTCAAAGACACCTGTTGCGAAGTAGTTCCTGGCTATCTGCCAGCTAATGCTGTTCACGAGTTGTTGATCCAGGAAGGGAATGATGACTGTACTTTACAACGAACAGAGCGTGAATTTAGAAAAGTTCGCTCTTCTATACTACAAGAATGAACAATTAAGATTCAGTCTGGACCCACAAATCAATCACCAGATCTGCAGCCACGTTTTGAAGTCAAAACTTCTGATTCGAACGATGCTCCAATGGATATCGATCTTGGACTGCCAAACCCGTATATTTTATCATCAGCTTCTTGAAGATAGGCCGACCGTTATCCCTGCTTTAGATTACTGGAAAGAAAACCTTCATCCCGAACCGATATTTAATGCCAAA
>BLAZ01000483.1:650395-652558 GCA_014633955.1 Acropora tenuis | reverse complement strand
TTGCAACTCAAACTGTCTTGATTACTTTCATTGACCGTCATTTTTCAAGCTTGGTCTATATAAGTGCATGCCAAAGTTTCTTTTTTTGATTATTTCCATTTGCCCTACCATGTATATGAAGCTTACACTCTCCCCTTTTTTTTTACAATCTGGAGTTTCTTCACTTAATTATAATTTTCATTCTCTACCCCACAATGTTTACCTTGAGTTCTGTCTTTTTTGCAACCCAAAGTTTCTCTGCTTGATTATTTTCTGTAGCCCAACGTCATTTATAAGCTTAGCGATTTTTTCAAACCAAAGTTTTTTTGTTTTAAGTTTCATTGGCCTTACAGTATGCATCTTATCAAGCTCTCTGTCTTTTTTGAAAGCTGAAGTTTCTTTGCATCATAGTGGTTATCATTATCCAGTGGGGCCCACAATGCATTGCTTATCCAGTTCGCTCTATTTTTCTTTTCAGAAAATTCACATTTTTTTGCATATCATTTATATTCGTTACTCATCATTAAGGCTTTATATATAACTGTAATTCAGGAGCATTGATCCTATGAATAATTTTAACAGTATGAATATATATAGAGATAAGTTAGGATTGTGATCAGTGGTCCAATTAATTTTGTGCCATAGTGTAGATGTAAAAGTAGTCAGCATATGAACTTCAACTATCAAATACCACACTGAGCTAATTACTAAAATCAAGGAATTAATCAAACAAAATATTCCAGGGTAGATTGTTATTTAGCATTGATGCCTGAATTACTGTAAACACCATGCATAAGCCGCACTTCTTTTCACAAACTTTAAGACAAAAATCGAGGGTGCAACTTATCCATGGCTACATCTTGATATTTCTTGTTGTCATAACAGATTCAATAAGATGGATAAGGTCTGACTTTATTCCATGGATTTCAAGAGTTTAGTAAATCCACTGGTGTGAGACGGCTTGGTCGCTGTTCACTTGTTAATTGTTGATCTTCGGTTTCTGCCTCTCCATTGTTCTGTCTTTGTTCACTGGTTTCTCTTTGTCCTTGTAGCTCATTTGTTATTATACTGTATAATTTTATAGTGCACTCACCTTGCAAGTTTTTTCTAGATGTGCTAATGTTTCTGTTAAATTTTGTGCTGTTTTTTCTAGATGTGCTAATTTTTCTGTTAAATTTTGTGCTGTTTTTCCTAAACTTTTGTATCTTTTTTCTATTCAAAACTTTAGCTTTAGTTGCATGACTCCAGTCTTTCTTCCGTTTTCATTAGTAGGAAATTCCTCTGATGTGTATAATTGTTGAGTTCCATCTTTACAAGTTAATAAATCAGAGCACATTTGTTCCCTCCATTGTGTCCCACCATGTTGGATTCTTTCAGCACTCTTTTTGCAAAAAATTGCATTTCTTGATTCACTTCGAGTGAGCGATAGATTGTACTGTTGATGTTAGCTACAATTAAGATGGAAAAAATTTTGAAAACAAAAAACAGCATTAAAAAGAGCGTTTAAGGGCAAATTTTACGAACAAAGTGCGAGGACTGTTATGTTCACAGCCCGAACTCTGTGCATTATATTATTATTATTATTATTATTCAATTCTCCTCCGTTGTCGGGTGTTCTACTGGGTAATGTTTATTGTGTCTCAGCAATTCCCCAGAGCTTAGCCACAACACTTTGTACAACAGGTGAGAAGTTTCAAGAATGGCTTTTTTTGTACACTTCCAAGGAGGTTAAGTACCCCTAGCTTGCCAAGCCAGGTCTTTGCGCCTTTTGATATGCTTCCAAGAGCACCAATCACAATAAGTATTATAATGACTTTTTAGGTTTCATGAATCCTTGTGATTTCAAATGCTGATTCCCGGTACTTTTCAACCTTATCATCTTCTGTTCTGGTGATGTTCTGCTCTCCTGGCATAGCTATGTCAATAAGTGTCTTTATGCACTAGAGTAATATCTGGCTGATTATGCTTCAGCACTGTGTGTAGATAGTCATGTGCCAGGTAATCCTCACGTCTCAATTTTCTTCGAGTGGCAAGGGCTGATGGTCATACCACTTGTGAGTGCACTCTATTCCATACTTCCTGCATATCTCCCAGTGTACCTGCAGGGCCACCCTGTCAGATGCTTCCTACGCCCTCTCTGGGCAAGCTTCTTGCATCCACTGACAATGTGTCATACTGTTTCAG
>BLAZ01000483.1:615395-617895 GCA_014633955.1 Acropora tenuis | reverse complement strand
GCAGATCAAGAAAAATTAGGGCAAGCAAAGATCATCTGGCGAAGGGCAGAAGTCTTTGACTTCCTGGCTTACCAAACAGTAAATAATATACAGTATATTTGTGCTTCCACAAATGCACAAAAACTACAGTGTGTTAATTTTATTTCCTAGTTTTGCATAGGATTTCGATAGGTAGCTGCTTGATTTCCATTTCATAATATGTTAAATAAATATTTAACAATAATTATTTTAGAAATTCACGGTATTGTAATTTATGAAGAAGAAATGATAAATCAATTCTAATATGCTGTTTCTCGTTCAATGATTTAGTTCTGATGAGTCAGATACTTCAGATGATGATAAAACAACCACGTCGGAAGAGGAAACCACCTCAGATTCCAGCAGCGGTTACGAGGTGGAACTTGACCCAACCGCAGCCCTTCTTGATCGGGAAGTGCGTACAAGCCGCCTACCGCGATTTCACATATTTTACAAGCTGGTTCAAATGCACTTAACTGGAGACCCCGCTAATCAATTTAAGCATGACCCAGTAGTCCGTAGCCTCTGCGAAACATTACAGCGTAGTGGTCATTGGACAACTTTCAATCTGTTGACCGGAAAACGAATGCTTCACAGAGGGAGAGGTTCAGCCCATGACTTCTGCTTGCACATTTCATTTCCCTTACCATTGAGTAGGAACGGAGGGTATGTTTATGAAACTGGGTTAGTCCGTGCATATGTTATCGCTTTTCTGAGAATGGCCTTCAGTCAAGGCAGCGATGTCGTTCCACTTATCTCAAACGATGCCCTCAGACTGATGCCTGTCTCCTTGGCCAAAGCTGGATTCGCAATAAAGCCAGGATTCCAAGTTGACCAAAATACCTTGCTAATTGTAGGAGGACGAGAGCATTACTCATTAGATTATGTGAAACAACACCCAGAAATTCCCCATGACTATTTCTCCGACAAATTTGTCAAAGAAGTAGAAATCATGGGCGTAACCTCTCTTGACAACAAGGCAGCTTTGATAATCGGCAATGATTTCGAAGGATCCGGGGGCGATGGTAATTGCACACTGCAATTTCACCTTAAACGACTGCAAGAGCTCCAGCAGTGTTTGCATTGTCTGCAAGATACTTCTGACCTTCCCACCAAAGAAGAGTCCTTAACCACCGAATGCCCCCAGTGCGTCTCTACTAAAGAAGTTTGCCATATCTGTAAAGAAAAGGGGTTGGAACACTGGTGCCCAGCGTTGAGAAGGTGTGATCGCTGCCTGGAGAAAGGTATTCAATGCACTAGAGCCGTGTGTCTCAATATTACCACTGACTGTCAGGCGATGTTCAAAGCAGCCATTGGCAGCGCCAAATCCTGACATAGTTCACGCAGGAAAGAATGTGTACAGGTCACATTGTAACTGGGTCATGTTCATCGAGAGGGCGAGATTCAGTGTTGTGATGCTTCGCACAGCACGGCTTGACTCATTCTGCTCAAAAGATCTGAAGGCTGTTCTGACGGACGTGGCTTTGAGGGGCCGAGATCGAATGGATACGAGCTACGTTGCAGAGTGCAATACACCCTTATCACGCAGCCGCCATTTTGAATTTGAAACGAGGCTGGACGGGCACAAACAGTGCACTCAAAATAAATTATGCATTCTTAAGATGGCGTGTGCATTATTTATGCCCGTCAGCCTCGTTTCAAATCCAAAATGTCGGGTACGGATCTATGGAGCTAACGTCGAGAACGTTTTGCTACGAATGGGATATCATGTCCGTACTGTAGTCCCGGGAATGTTCTGGAAGGAATATGGCCTTAACAAACTTGGAGTTTTACTCCATCCAATCTCAGTCTGCTCTGGTGAATTTGGTTCACTTTATGTTGTGGATTACTCCCTTGGATCCCTTTTTCAAGTCAGGCTTCATAACCCTGCAGACGTCCAAGTCCTAGCCAGGGATATTTTAAATCCAACATGTGTCATTTATGAATCGGGTGTTACCTTTGTCGCAGAAGAAGATGGTCTGTCATATTTGGACGACGGTAACTTTGTGAAATTAAATCCCAAAGCACTGAAAAAGCCTCGGCTACAAGAAGAGCTCCGCAAGCGCGGCCTGCTCGGCCAAGACGAGAGAGTATCTGTTGCTGAAATGAGGTCAATGCTTTCTGAGTGGATTATGGAGAATCCTCCCGCATCTCCAAAAAGTAATGGATTAATTCACTTCTAGACGAACTCAGTCCTTTGGCCTTGTGCTCCAACGAAGACCGAACCACCCTTTTCGTTTCGCAGAGTAAAGGTGGATTTCCACTGTCGCGTAATTTTTACGTGCGGACGGACGTAAACTTTAAATGGCTTTACGTACGTATATAAAATAGAGACGATATATGAAAGCCCGCGCGTAAACGTAAAAGTTGAGCAAGGTTCAACTTTTACGTTTACGCGTGAGCTTTCATATATTGTCTCTATTTTATTTACGCACGCAAAAGCCAGTTAAAGTTTACGTCCGTACGCACGTAAAAATTACGC
>BLAZ01000483.1:595395-597895 GCA_014633955.1 Acropora tenuis | reverse complement strand
GTGCAAAGAAACTTGGGTGAACATGGGCCTTTAAAGCATGATTTGTTATGTCTTTCATTAAAATGGGCCCACTCCAGAAAAAGAATTGTAAAAGTAAACATGGTTATAAGTCCAAGAAAAGTTAAAATATTCTCAAAGATTTTTCATTTTCAGCTTAGGCTTTTGTCTTCAAATTTTAAAGTAAAAGGTCAAGAGTCTCACTACTATAACCAGAGCTAAAGAGACAATTAAGTTGACCTATTAAATTCCAAAATCCAAAATAAATACAAAATTATACAAGTAGCAATAAATGTCAGATTTATGCTCTCTTTACCTTGGATCTAGCTACAATATATTAAAAAACTTAAAGAAAATCCCAGTGGCTCATGAAATATACATGAAGAAGACCAGAGTCCAGAGCCCTTTCGTCTATATTCACTCAAACCATCATACATGTACCACATATTATTACAATAAAAGGTACAAATGTAGTGAACCCCATTCCACAGTGTTGCCCCATACAGTGTAAAGCAATTCCCAAACAAAAAAATTGATTGTGGCGTGTTTGACAATTTAAGATTACCTCCTCTGCTAAGCAAATCAACTGAAAAAACAAGAAATGATTTTAAATTCAACATAACACACCAGCTGCTAACCCTCACCCCAGCGCAATGCCATGAGGTGTCTGCATGTCCATGTTCATCAAAAGTCACATCCTCATTGAAAGGGATTTCCTCTGCTGGCTTGTTAGAAAATTTCCTTCCACACTGGGAATCAGGTGCGTGCTGCCAGTCTTCAAGGGCATCCAGAAAAATACTGCTTGTAAGCTTGGAGGGCTGTGACAGGGTGACTGACATGGAGGGTCCTGAGGGGACTGACATGGAGGGCACTGAGGGTACTTGCAGTGGACAAGTTGTAAGGCAACAGGTTGTTGTGATGGTGCTTGTCAGGTATGGAGGAAGGAGCATCAAGAAATAGTCACTCTCATTGCCATACATGTCCAGGGTACCAGCAACAACTTTAAAATAAAAAAATATAACACAAAAATTGAATTTATTATAATATTTGCATTATTACATAATTATTATTAATATATATATATATTATCTTACCAATCTTTGCCAACATTATTATCACTGAAAGTAGTTAGCTCTATTATAAAAATACTCAATGACAACTTGTTTTATGTCAGAGGTAAAAATAAAATCCAGGTAAGTTTTTTACCTTCAAATTCTTTTGTCTCCTAGCCCTAACCCATGAATAATAAGGTTACGAGACAAAGGAAAACATAGAGAATTGACCAAAGGTAAAATTTAAACCAGAATTTAAATGTGACCTATAAGTGTGTGTAAGATTCAATGATAATTTTTAAAAGAAAAAAAAAAACAGTTTATGCGTACCTCTTAGTTGCTGCCATTGTGGAATAGACTGTAAAATAAGTAACTTTGCATTTGCATATAGGCCATCATCTATGAGCTTAAGGGATGTCCCTATTATGTGAGCTGACTCTGGAAGGTCACTGAGCTCCACCTTGTGTGATTTGGTCAGAGCCTGAAAAATCATCAACCAATTATCCAAGGGACAAGTATTGGTAAGTGATATCCCAGTACTCATCAGTCCACCCCAAGGAAAGACAGTCAGCTTCTGGCCTTGTTCAGAAGCAATTTTACTAGCACTGTAAACAACACTGGCAGCTGAGAGTAGAGCCTCTGCAGCATCAATTTCTTCTTGGCAGTATAAGCTCGGCTGGATAGACTCTTCAACCAAATCAGATTGTATGGTTCTGCACAAGTCAGGATATGACTCAGGTGACACAGGTGAACATGCTGCAGGTGTTACAGGATCCATAGTAGCAGTGGGCAATGTGCATTCGGGGACTGCAAATTGTTCTAAAGACTCAAAAGAAGAAGTACAAGTGGTAGGGTCTCCAGGTATTACACCACAATCAGGTGATTCCAAAGGAGACTGTTTGGAGAAATGCAAGCTCTTTGAAGGTTCATCTAAAACAAATGGCAAGAGATTCCTAGGCGCACGCATTTCAAAGACCTCAGGGGCAATAACAAGCATCCACAATGCTGTCAGAAAACACAAAATCTTCTTAATGAGAGGCTCATCTCTTGAAATCCTTCCTACTAAATCAGGACCAGTTGCTGCATGAAGAATAAAATCACAGTACTTTCTTCCTGTCACAAGAAGGATGTGTTAGGCACTGGAGAGTTTTTGCAAGTAACTGTCTCTACACTGTATTGTTTAAAGATTTTCAATGCCTTGATCTCTATAACAGTGTCATTGCCAACAAGGCCATCTGGAGAACAACCAAGAAATGGGAACTCAGGGTTGACCCAAAATCCTGTAGTGGATACTCTTGTCTTTGTGGCAATTTTATACTTCAATATGGCTTTTGGTTCGCTTTCAAGGCCATAACGCATCCAGTATGTCTGAAAATGATCAGATCCAAGGCCCCAAATCTGGTTGGCAATAAACTTGTTCGCTTCAATGGCAGCATTTGGCTTCCCAACTT